>KK114874.1:257435-335098 GCA_000611955.2 Stegodyphus mimosarum | reverse complement strand
ACACCGCAAATAAAAACAATCTGCGTACTGAAAGTGTTCTACGTCTACTCCCAACATTCTAACTGTTACTGCCAGATACTTCATTATTTAGAATGCTTATATGTATATTCCGAAATGTTACCCAAATGTAGAACAAAACTGTCTCACAGTAAATATATTCTAGAGCATTAAGATTCCAGATTTAGTGAGAATATCTTTACATTCACCGCTTTGGTCTAAACTGGCAAAATATCTTGTGCGAAAAGCAATTGCTTTCACATGAAGAACTCGGCCTTCGGAAGCGAAAGTGCAGCCTTGGCTCCATCTGTTTGCAAGATCTTCTCAAAATGCCTGTATCTCGAATAGTAAAGCCTTTATTATTTTTTTGCTTGTCTGATAATGGTCTAGTCCTTCTGCTTCTTATGTTATTTTGGCGGGATTTACGGAGTGTATGTGCGGGCGCTAAATGGCCTATATTGCTGAAGAAATGACATGGAAGGAAAGAGAGTTCTTTCTTCCTAGGGAACATAAGAAAAGTGAAAATGTTGCTGACGTAAACATCATGCATCTCTCCTACATTATTTTAAACAGAATATTTTTAGTTCATTTCATACGCAACTGTTTCACAATGTTCTGTCATCTTGCGAATATATATAATTTTCATTACTGTGTAATGGATATATATTCAATGATTTTGAATTTTCCTGTACATATAGACATTTCAATAACTTTTGGTAATAAGCAATATGTTTTTCAATATTGGTAAAATCAAGATAATATAGAATGAATAATAAAATGCTGACTAAACAAAGTGAGAAAGTAATTGCATTCTTTCTCTGCGAAGAAGAAATTTGAGCTATGATAATGTATATTATAAAGCAAAAGCCGAAATATGGTGATACACGAAAAGCTTAAAAATATATTTGATTTATATACTTTTAAATAAATGATAGCTTGTTTTTTAAGGTGCATTAATATTATTAAGTTGATTTTTGTATATCAAAATGTTCTATCTTCTCTTAGAAATTCTTAGTGGAGAAATCTATGAATATGAGAAATCTACGATATGTCTGCATAATGCAAGTAAGATGTTAATTTCCCCTTTGGGGATGTCATCTGAGAAAATGTTATATAACTTACGTCAAAATTTATCTGAACATGAATTACTTGACAATACGTTTATCTCTTATGAAGTTAATATCCCATGATGACTATATGAATAAGACTATATTAAAATAAACTTAGAATATCTTTTTTCGCGGAAAATTTAAGTTTTTTGCAAATGAGAAGCACAGTAATTTTAATTTTTTTTGTATTTTTGGTAATATTTGTATTTTAGCCTGCACATGTATCTCTTAGTTTGCTAATTGTAGCAAACTATTTATATTTAAAGCACGTATTTGTAAAATTAATTAAAATTTCTATTTCTGTAATTTTGCTTTAGCTTTAAATGAAATTTTGCTGTGTAGAATAAGTACATGCCTTTCATTTCACAAATAAGTTGGCGAAATAACTTAAGTAAAATAGCTATCGACCTATTTTATTGAATATTGTTTTAAACCTCTGAGCGTTATGCCCGGATTTAGACGGTCAAGAAGACCGACGCCAAAAGCGTTACCGACGCCTCTAGGCGGTCAATGGAAAAGTGTTCGAAAGCGTTACTGACAGTTCTAGGCGGTCAGTGGCGACGACCTCGAAAGCGCTATGACCGCCTTAAAGAGGTCGTGCAGATGTTTCACCGCCCTCCTTATTTCTGGAACCCTGGAGATCTCTAAACGACAACTTTCAGTAAGAGCCCAAGAAGGTTGCTCTCTTTCGTTTTAGACCGCTATGTTTAATCGCCAAGAAAATGTTTGAACATACTGTGGTTTATAAATAACAAACAAACGTGGACATTCTTTGTTACCTAAATAAATAGCATGTAAGCATGTTTTTCCAATACTCTCTTTAAACAGATAACTTTTTCACAAAATGTCCTTTAGTTTTTAAACTTAATGTTCATAAATATGGGAATTGCTCGTTAATTCAATTAAAAAGTAGCATTTGGAAATATTTAAACAAATTTATTTATAGATATATAGTTGCGTAATTCAAACCGGCAAGTTAAAACTTTTAATTATTCGCAAGAAACGAATAGTACTGCATTTCATTAACCTGAATTACATAAAATTGCATATAAAAATAACATTATTTAAGCAATAATTCAAATAAAAATTAGTCATAAGCAGTAAGTTATAGTAAGCGCATTCTTAACGGGTTTATGAAGTATAATCTAATTTGATAGCAAATATAATAATGGTGAATTATTTATTCTTTTTGGAACTATATTCGTCGCTTATGCTGGTTTGATGAAGTTCTATTCAAATTCATTTTAAATATCCCAAATCTTTTAATGTATATTGATTTAAATGTGATTTTATTAGAAAAAAGTTCAATGAGTTTGATTTTCTTACGCAATTATGCTTTACATAATTGTAATTACATTGTTCAACGTAATGTAACGGTTTCCAGAAAAATCTTGCCGCTCGGGGGATTAGGTAGATTCTAAGCACTTCGCAAAATAAATTCAATTTTCTTTTGTTAACTAATATTGCAATAGTTTGATATTTACTCCTATTTATATTTGCCTATTTATCCTAATAAGTATGTAAAGACGCATTTATTTATTCTGACAAATATTTAATTTTCAGTTAAAACTGCTTTCCGTTTACTCTCCGTTTCACCCATATTTTATCGACAGGATGTTAATTAGATAGCGCATGTTTATTCAAATTGATGAAGGTAGAAGTTCTATTTAAGTAAAAATTTAGAAAGTTGATTTTAAAGCGTGTTACGCTTGCTTAAAGGCCACGTTCTTACCGTGACTTGATAGCGATTTAATTCTGTGGTACTGAGTGCTTCCAACCATTAGGCCTTGTCTGGCCGGCTTCTACGAACCAGAGCCTTCCTGTGCGCTTAAATTATCCCTGTGAGCGGTTAGGCTAGTCTAATTATTATTTATTTTAAGTTCAACATTACTTGTTTAAGTTAAGCCTTATGTATTGGCTTACGTAGCTCAAGTGGGGTCGACTATAAACTCTTTGTATTCGAATAAAAAGGTAATTTACACCCTCCTTTGCTTGTCTGCTCTTAAGACCAGAGGATAATTTCGCTACAGTCTTTCTGCAGCTCGTTAGTTTGTCTCACCAAGGAATACGAGACCTTATAAGTGATTTTAACTTTGATCAATAAATGAGGGCATCCTCATTTACTGTAATTACATGACTGAATTACTTTTAGCCAAATACGAGTTTGAGTGACATCTTCACTGTGGACACTTACATCTGAACAGTCTTCAATGTTAATTTTTAAGTTTTGAGGTTAATTAAAAAATTTAATGAATTCTATAAGATTAAATGGAAAAGTTATCATAAATAAAAACATCTGCAATTTCGCTTCTTGAGTATCTAAAGAATATTAGTAGGAAGGCATTATAGTTAGGATTTTCTAACTATTTGATACTATTCAAATTGTGTTTTTAGTTACTGAGCAGAGGAGCCGCACAACGCAAATGAGTTAGGGTTTATAGCATATGCTTAGAGTTTCAGTCGGTAATTTCTGGAATTCCAAAGCCGTATCTGCCCCGTTGAGGTGAGCAAAAATGTAGCAAGATGGAACTTGAGTTTTCTGCCGCCTTACCGAGTCTCCGTTCTTCAGTCTACATGACATCTTCTTTATGTTCTACTGAAGGTGTACGACATCAGCTTTACAGAATACAGTCTGCTAAATGCTAACGATCGAAGACTAGCGTCGCGACACGAACAATGATAGAATACACAGTTATAGATATATTTATGTGATCCATTCTACATTCGCAAATGTTCGTTGCACCGGAAGTAGGACACAAACTCAGGAAACAGTCCTATCTTGCAATAAGTTCTCAAACATTAGAGCAGCAACTGTAACACCAGCCTGACAACTTTGGTATTATAATTTTTGCAAATTCGCGACGATATCAGACATTTCACGGACGAAAGGAGCAAGAAAGAAGGCATGGCGAATCATTCGTTGACGGACTATCCGAACACGAGGACTTTCAGATGCACTTAATACCATAAATATTCAATATGTATCATGAAGAAATTCTGATGGTTAACTGGTAGATCTTTGAATTCCGGCAAACGGGCTGACTGCGTGGGCGTTTTCGTAGCTTTCCCCGTGTGTAACGGGTATACGAGCCAGTTTCCCTTAGAAAGTCCTCTACGAAGGCATCCCTCGCCTCAAGCAGATAGCCCTCGTGTTCTTTGCCATAATTAACTAAACCAAAATAAGTAATTACGCAGCATTATGCATAAATGCATAGACATTGTATCATGCTGAATCTACACTCGACGTTGGATGCTATTTTAAGAGTCTTCATCGACACCTTCAGGATTACAGAAACGTGATAATCCCTCCCCTTGAGTTGGTTCGAAAGAATATAACACCCCTCCCAAACAGTTGTTTTAGATCAGTATAGACACAGCGGTCGATCCATCATTATTCAATATGTCGGCATGTAACTAGCATATTCATACTTATTCAACTCATTGCTCACATTGAGTAATATATCTGGCTGCTCAGTACTCTGCTGTATACGGCAGCATAAAATGTAAGTTACCAAAATAGAAATATCAAACTCAAATTGTAACTATTTCAGGTACATTTGTGCAAACTTGTTGAATATAAGCGATTAATATAAGTGAGCTCCAAATGCAGTATTAGCAATGAGTATATAAATGAAAAATAGCATCGCAGTAAAATGCAGTACTAAGCAGTTCATTTTATTAGCATCCAAAGGTCAGGTGGGATACTTGATTTCATACTTGCTCCCGCATTGACCAAATTTAGAACAATATTCTCGCGTAATGAGATAAATCATGCACCTAAGGCGGTGGGGCGATCCTCGCTCTTCGGGAGGAGTTATATATTGATTGCATATTTGGACTAATGATGCATATTGAGAATACAATACAGAGGAACATGTGTACTTGCATTAATAATTTGTGTACTTATTTCTGTCATTTCTTACGTAAATCAGTAAGCAAAATCAGTATTATGAGGGTATCCGTCAGCTTCCAGTACCTACAATCCTTGAAAATGGTAGGAGTGCAACAGTTTGCGGTACACCATTCTCCATGTGGGGATTGCATCCGCATTGAGGACGACAACATTCATGTTTGTGTATAGACAGTGTTCCCCCCGAAAACATATTCGTCAAAAATACCGCGGACGAAAACATCGAGTAGAAAAAATACACCACAATCGAATAAATGCACTCTTTAAAATTCACTACATTTATTGATCATAGCGACACACTGACGCTAGGTTCATTTAACAGTGTTACATCTTATTCATTTTACAACTCACAATGCATAAAAATTATGTATATCATCTGAAGAATTATCTATTCATTGACACATTGTTCTATTCAAGTACTATAATAAATCTAGATGTATAAAAGAAATTAAACAAACAAACAAAATAAGAAACAGTTTTTCACAGACGATTCAGTATTTCTCATTCAATTAATTCAATTCTCATTTCGCGGCAAGGCGGTATTTATATACATAAAAACTCAAACTATCTATACTAAAAATTACGAAGTAAATCTTAAACACTTATTTCCTCGAATAAATTCCTGAATGAGTTAAGCACAATTTAATTCGCAATAATAAAAGAAGGCGTTTTCTTTGTTGTTCCGAAGCTTAATTTCGCTAGATTGGCAACGAATCCACTATTCTCTTAAGTTTCAAATGCAAACAAATATGGCTTCCATGAAAAACATTTTTAGACTTAGTCGCACTTAAACAACTTTTAAATTGTTCATAATTCTATAATTCTTGCATGCATATTTACTAAAGGCATAAACTTTAGCTGTGAAAGATAAGAACAACATAATACAATCATTTTTAAAGCAACAAATGCACAATTTACCAACATATAAGAACAAAAAACTGAGCTCACGGAGCCGAGTAACAGAGTGGATTTCGTGACAGATATCATTATATACTTTTGGTGCGGCCGATTGTAACCAAAATAGGAGGTGTACATCTACATGTTATAGCAGCTCTATATACAAAATTTCAATGTTCTGAGGCTACTCATTTTTGAGTTATGCGAGAGACATACATACATACGCACAGACGCCACAAAAAATCCCTTCAGAATCCATTTGAAATCAGTTTTATATTTTTTTTAGGGAAAAGGAGTTCTTTATTCTGTTCTTACGTACGAATGTCACTCAAAAACATCGTTAAATTGCATTCGATAGTGGTCAAAATGGATATTTTCTTTGAAATATGGTATCCGAAATTTTTAGCGATTACAATACTTCCTTTTTACTTCGTAGAAGGAAGTAAAAAAGGATACGGACAGAACACCGTGGGAGATAAGAAATCAAATAGAAACTATCGCAGTTCTAAAACAATATGACATGAAACATCATGAAAGAATATAAAGCGGTGCAAAAACTTCGCTGTTTTAAAACATCGTTGTACAAAATCTGTGTTAAAAATTAAAGCGCGTGCACATGATGTTAAGGTCGAAGACATGACTTTCTGAATGAGACAAAATTAATTGAATTTTCGGTAGTGATTTGTGAGCACGAGAAGAAAGAAGTAATATTTTCACTTCTATATTTCATTTTAATGCATTAATCATACAAAAAAATTATGTTTTAACCTGGTTAATGTTCCATCATTTTTCGAAGCGACTAACTTATTCTACAAGGGGTAGGGCCTAGGTCCAGGCACCCTGTTGTCGCAAACACCGTTCCACAGGGAAATAAGGAAATATATTTCATATTTTTGTGTTAACTAATAAATTTTTACTGAAAACAAAACAAAACAACAACAGCAACAATAACAAAAAAAAAAAAAAAAATCTGAAAAATTTCAGATTTTAAATTACGTCTAAAGGCGCGTTTTTTTAACGTTTCGTGTGCTACCTTTTTTTATTAAATATCATGTACTACGTACTCAAACCATAAAATTCAGTTCAAAATCAATATCGCAAAATCATTTTAAAATGAACATATCTTTAGAATTTCCGTAAGTCTCGTGCGCTGGAGATAAAAATGTTTTTTTTTTTCCGTACAGTGTTGCCATTGCTCGCTTTGAAATCATTTAGTTTGTTAATCAGAAATTCGTTGAAATGTTACAAAACATAAAATCGATAATAAAGCAAATTTCAAATTCAAAATTAGGGCTTCCAGATGCCCATATTCGCAGTAGGATTACGTCATTCAAAATTCGATGGCTCTAGTTTTTATCACAATGCGAGAAACATGCATACATTTATGCAGATTTTTCATTTTTTAATTATTAATGCAGAGCGATAACATTTAGTGGCAACAATTTGAAAAGTGAAACGGGCATTCAGAGTGATTCAACGCAAAATCGCAAAACGAAAGTAATAGTCCTTCGGGACTAAATCCCTTTGGACTAAAAAAAAAAAAAAAACAGAAGCAATCTTAAGCATTAAAAATCTGGAAATTAGTGTAGATCAATGCTACTTATAGAAGTTGATAGAATAATAAACTTACATAGTATTACATATAACTATTAAACTTAGTGTAAAATTTAACAGTTTAATAATTTTGCACATTTGCACACAGCATTCTTTATAATTGTCTTCATTTGAATTACGTATAGCATATGCCTTTTTGCATGACATTCACAAACATAGTAATGCATTTCTTTAACTGATTTCGAATAATGGTATTGTTTTAGTATGCAAATATTGACATAAATTTCATATGTAGGCCAAATGTCATCCATTATGGTTTGCTTCTGGTTGCTTATTCGTGGAAACTATTGTTTTATATTTCTTAAAGCAGCTATATAAAAATTATAATTATTAGACATCCTTTGAAATTACGTTGCGCTTCTATTTTTTAACAGAAATTTTCTTTTATTGCCTATTTTAATGCAGTCTTTTCTAGCTTTATAGAAAAGTTCTGTCACGCATGAAAGTGTAAAATTTGTTCTCCCGTAAACATTAAAGATCACCGAATTTTTTCTTTCCTTGCATCGTTTATTGAAAAACAATCATGTACCTGAAAATGAGCCGAAATCTTAGTTCTATTTACTGTTTTGTTTTCAAAAAATATTTCTTTTTTTCATAAAGTTTTGATTTTCAATTAATTATGATACCTTTTGTTACCTTTGAATGGAAGATTATTATTTTTGTTCAAAATCAGAATTTTTATATATTTACAGCTTTATTCAGGTTTTCTAAAAATTTTTGAATTAAATTTATTCGTTTTGAACTTTATTGAATCAATTTATGACTGTGATCTGAATCCTTATGAATGAGTTTTCATGGGGAACTTTATGTTTTTTAAGAACTGTACGTAACTCCTTAACGTTCTTTCTTATTTCCAAATATTGCTTTAAATCATCGGTTTTTACTTCATTAATTCGGCCCATTCAGCTCCAAGAAAAATCTGTGGTGGTCTCTATATTAATATGGAAGTCTTTTTAGTGTTTGTGGAAATTAAAATTCAAAAAAAGTCTTCTTCCCGTTTTAATAAATAATGTAGCTATAGGGAAAGGAAAAAATGTCCATTTTGAAGCGTACGAATATTTTCTCAAATTTAATTCTGAAAAGCAACAAAGAAAACTCCTCTTTGTCTACAAACACTTAACATTACAATGCACCTATTGGTATTATTTTGCACGATATTAAAAAAATCTGATGTATACAGCACATGACTCCCTCGTACGGAATATCAAATTATACGCATTTTTTCCTGCATTTCGTTTAAACTTATTTCCTCGAATTTCATTAGAAACATATTTCTCATTCAATTAATTCAAATCTCACTTTGCGACAAGGCAAAAGTACATAAAACCTGAAAATATCTTCATTAAAAATTGAAAATTATATAAAAATCCAAAACATAAATACAGTTAAAACAATTTAAAGAACAATTTTTACAACTGAAATTAAAGTTTCTACGCAAAAACAAACCATTTGGCCAGAGGGCAGATTTTTCGGTGCAAGAAACTGAAAGCTTACGTTTAGTCTCACTCGGCAAAAAAGACACAGAAGGCACAGAAACTGACTTAATTTGCTGTGGGCGCTATGCTGAGTCAATATATGCGATGATTTAATAACTTAAATATTAATTCTAGAATGGATAAAGCATGATTTAATTCCCAATAATAAAAGAAGACGTTATCTTTGTTGATGCAAAGCTTAGTTTTTCTAGATTAAGAACAAATCCGCTACTTTTCAAAGTTTCGAATGTAAACAAATGTGGCTGCTATGGTAAAAAATTAGGCTTAGCTGCAATTAAACAACTTTTAAATTGTTGATAATTCTGCAACTATTGCGTGGAAGTTAACTAAAGGCATAAAAACCTTAACCGGAAGACAGGAACAACATAATTCAACCATTTTTAAAACAAAAAATGCACAATTTAGCAACATATAAGAATAAAAAAACTGAGATAAATCAGCCCAGTAACAAAGTGGGTATATATATATATACTTTTTGTGCGGCCGATTGCCACCAAAAAGGGAGGTGCACAACTACATTCTATAAACTAAGTCCTATACACAAAATTTCAATGTTCTGAGGCTGTTCGTTTTTGAGTTATGCGAGATACATACATACGTACGTATGCACGAACATACAGACGACACGAATTAACCGTTTCTAAATCCATTTTAATTTAGTTTTATAATTCGTTTTGGGAAAAAGAGTCCTTTATTGTGTCTTTACGTACAGATGTCACTTAAACAAAACGTCGTTAAATTGCATTCGATAGCGGTCAAAATTCATATTTTCGTTGAAATATGTTACCCGGAATTTTTCATGATAACAATATTTCCTTTACTTCGTATAAGGAAGTAAAAATAACCAAATGCGTTCATAACACGACTCCTGAAATGCTTCTAATGGATTTAAGCTCATATAAAACTTCAAATATTGAATTTGTGAAACATAACAGCTGTAGGCAGAGAGCTGTTCAGGTAAATAAATATTACTTATCCAAACAACAGTTCTTACCTGCATCAGTACCTGAATTTGGGTTTATTTCTAAACTCATGAACCTGAGAGTTAGCTGACATAGGAAGTGATGTAAGTATTCGTTTGGGAGAAAGAGGATTGGGAAAAACAGGAATGAATGTGAAATTTTACATCTGGGAGTATATGGATAAAACACCGATAATAGAAAATATGTCTCTGAAGCCATTAGACAAGTGGATGTGTTAAAATTATAATGGTTCAGAATTTTAAAATGAAATTTCATTTTGTCTTTAATTTGGAGAGTCTCTGGTCTACAAGTGAAATTTTTAAACATTTAAGATTAAATTTCATAACTTAGAAAAGTTCATATTCTTACAGAAAAGTAATATTTTTATGGACACTGTATGAAAAGTAATTATCAAAATGAGCAAGATGTTGCCACTAGTTTGAATAAATTGTCCTTAATTATTTCACGGGACAAAGTAAAAAATCTGCATCAATTATCATCGCTTAATCTAAACACCATTTTTCTTGCAAGTATAGTACAAATTTTTACATCCTGACGTCAACAATGGGGAGTATTTTTATCTCAGTGTGCTCTAACGAGAACCCGCTAAATCGCTTAATCAAAACTGGTGTCTTATTAGTTGTCAGATATAAGAGGAAAGTGGGTAAACTGAAAGAAGTATGCCATCTGGTGCAGCAAAGTGTTTGAAAGAAGCTCTGAGAAGTAAGATAGATGTTACTGGGTGAATATAATGCTCACCAGATTGTGCATCAAACTCAACGCATATTAATTAAGATTAGGCGCTGAGGGAGATCGGAAAGAAGTCGAGAAACGTTAATTAAAACGAAGTATCGTGTGCAGCGAACCGCTCAGATATTCAAACTTTTCTGTTACAAAAGCAGATAAATATCCCATCGCATTCATTAACATCGCATTTAAGATATACGTTGGCATATATTATGTTTGCCTGTAGTTATTTTGTTAAGTTAGGGACATAAAACCAGTTAATAATTATATTTCTGTATTATATATTTTATATGTGATAACGCGTTCTTGTTGCAGGTAGTTCAGTCCTCGTAATAGTTGTGAGTAAAAATTTATCTTAAATATCATAATGCGGGAAAGCCTGAGCAGACTAATTCTTGTGCACTTTTCGTGGCAAATTAAACTTTATTTATTTATTCAAAAATTATTTCTGGATACTTAAAGTAATCATAAGCTATTACTGGAAAATATAATTTGGGATAACTTTCTGTAAACATATAACACATTTTTAAAACAGTGAGCCTACCGAAATTCTGACTACCGTACCGAAGGACCCGGATTCGAATCCCAAAGAAGGCATGTATGTTTGTAAGTGTATAATGTCTTTGCGGTATGGGGTCACTTTAAATATATGGCGGACCGAAAGTCCTCTCGTTTGATTTGAGGATAGGGGAAGAAAGGATGGAGACCCTCGGTCCCACTCGACGAGGTGCTCTGCCTCAAAAACTGGGGTGGAACTGGTCAAAATCGTACTGTTATCTATATAGTGTCCAAGGCTCTTGCCAAGGACAGGCGTAATTTTGTACCTCTTGCCATGGAGAATTTCATGGGCTTATTCTGATAAGATCAGACAAAGGAGATTCGTCAGAATAAAAAAAAACAACAAATCAGAGAAGTATAATGTATAAAGAAGTTAAAAGAATAAAAGAGAATATTCAATTTTGGATTGATTAGGTTATGTATAATGCTGAAAAATATTTTTCTCAACGTATGTTATATTACCATTATTATTATTATTATTATTTTGTAGGCAGATGGTATCAAACCTTTCAGAGTTATCTGAGGAACACAAATGCGAAAGTCTCGCCTAGCATTTCTCAACGTTTTAATTATAAAGTAGTTTTTCTCTCTCTACCTTTTTCTGCGTTATGTATTTTGCAGAAACCGGCAGAAATGAATATCAGAATATTATCTAAAGTGCAGTCCATTCTTATCCTCAGTTTAATACTTTAGAAGCAGGCTGATGAAGTCCACAATGGATACTTATAATTAATTAGCTTGTGTTCAAGTATTTATAAGCTGTTATGCAAAAGATGCAATTTACAGAAAGTATGAAACTAAAAGAAATCGTAAGATCGTATAAAGTACCTTGAGTTTAATGTTATAGATATTTCTAACCAGAATATCGTCGATATAAGTGATACCTCAGAATTAATTATCACGATACAATAATATAATTTGCTGTAGACGTAATGAATACTTTAATAATTCGATAGAAACAGGTATGGTTTCACTTATGCTGCAATTTTCTCTTTTAGGTAGACCTTTAATACAAATGTGTGGAAGCTGATCTTATCTATTAATGAACTAATGAACTAATGTCATATTGTGCATGGGATTTATGATTCATTTTTTATACACGACCTGTTAAGACAATTTATTCATGTTCTAGAAAGAATCACTTTAGTTCACATTCTAGATTTTCGTGTCTCTAAATAATGAGGTCGTAAAAACTCATATTGTGATGATGAAGAAACTGGATTTTGTATTCACGACTGTTAATTGTTTCACTCTTTTTATTAAATTCAATCTACGCAAAGGAAAATTCGGTTAATTATTGTACTTTTAGTCTAATACTAGGACGATTGAAGAATGAGAAATAATGAAACTATTTTTCAAAATTCATGAGCATCATGCCATTCAAAGTTTTACGATCTGCTGACATTTAGTTATGTATACACTGATTTTATACATTTAATTACTTACTTGCATATATATATATATATATATATATTTAAATATATTCTTTAGCTGACTGATTATAAAATGAAAACAATAGAATAATATAAATAAGAAAAGATTGCGATTCATTTGTAGAGTGAGTCATTAGGTTTTAGAGAAGCAGGAGATGTGAAAAATGAGCAACGCCTTTGCCGGGACTCGAACCACGGACCTCTGGATCACGCGCCCAGCATGCTATCTGCTACACCACGAAGGCATGCGCAGAAGGCGGGAGAAATACCTTATACGTTTACCTCGTTCATCCACCCCTTTATTTGTAAATAAGAATATTTGTTATTTCGAATTATATCACGTTTGATATGCATAAGTATTATTTGTAATCAAATAATACTGAAATCTTATTACCTGAAGATTAGCATAATATACATAACGGTACCATAGTATCAGAAAATTTAGAACTAGCAGGATACGACTGTGAGGACAAATCTCACGTTTTGCCATCGACCGTTTATTTCATCTACTCGATGACCCTCGCGTTACAGCATGGATTATTTCCTCTTAATCCTTTTTCGAGCAAGCAGAGAAAAATCTAGTTTGACAAGATTTTTTGTGACCATTCTGAAAACCGTAAAGTAGAAGTGAGATAAAGGCCGCCCATGTTGCGCTTCCACCTAAATTGCAAGCTCAGAAAAGTAATTTTATTGTCAGAAGATTGAGTTTACCTTTCGTCAGAGCAAAAAAATACAAATCTGGAATCTTCAACTCCATTTAGAGATAAGAACGAAAAAAAATTAAATAGAAATAGGAACGATGTCAGCACCTGCGCACCTCGCCTCCAAATATGCGCGTAAATTTCGTGAAATAAGGATATGGTATTACTCATCTTTATTTTTACAAAAATTATACAAATAAAAGAAGGCTGACAGCATTGTTGACTCTTTATCATATTTTCAAAACGTTATTTTTTCGAAAATTATATAAATTCTAGTATACTGACAAATACTACCGACATCATAGTACTTGTACTTTCCAGTTGCTACTTTTAAGAATATTATTCAAATTCTAGAAAGCTTGAAAAAAATCTGTAATTCAGAGTTTATATATTATATTTATATATATACAAGGTGTTTCAGCAAATAGGTTACAAATTTTCATTGGAAATAGAGTACACCTAGACGATGGAAAAACGCATAGCAATACATGATCGAAAACGATTTCCGAGAGCGGTAGTGAGACATAAAACACAAGAACGAAAAGATACCAGCGGGGTGAGAATAATGTTTATTATGCTTAGTGCAGCGGAAAGCAAGAAATAAGAATAAAAGCAAATGATCGTTATCAAAGAAAGTGTTCGAAATTACGTCGCCATGCGTGATACAGACCTTGCATGCGCCGAAGATGTAATGCTTGCATCACGGTCTTGGGTCGTAAGTTCGAACACCTTCATTAATGACGATCGTTGTTTGTTTTTGCTCTTATTTGTTGGTTCCTGCTGTTCTAAACATAATATAAAATGTTTTGTAGTCTAATGTAGATGCTTGCTTAGTTACAAAGAAAAAAAATGCTGTACTAGACTTTGTATGCTACTCAATCACCGATCTGGAAAAGTGTTTTCACTTTCGGTCCGATACTCAGCAAAAATCATCCACGGCCAAAGTTTTTCGCTGCGACTCCATTACTTTGCTATTTGCTTGAATAATAATTTGAATCGTTAAAATAATTGATTATATTTAATGTTCATGCTTTCTTCATCTACGTAAGAGTTAATAAATAGTATCTGGTTTGGAAATAAAGTTCGTATTTCATATCTAGACATTTTTATTTAGGGTTCTTTGTACGCCGAATGACTCCATTTTATCAATTAGGATACTTGTCAAACCTTTTCATGTGTTAATGGTTGCTCATTTAACCGTCCATTTTTTAAAACATCCGAGGTACTATTAGTGTCAAAGCTTACTTTATGTCCGTATCACTTTTGCGTCCGACTGTCCCCACCTAATATTATTACCATATATTATTAAAAAAATTAAATTATAAAGAATTTGCATGTACGTACGACCCATATGTCGTTTTTTCCACAATGTTGCTTGCATTGTGGAAGAACGACGGCACCTAGAGCCACCAAATCTTTAACACTCGTGAACATCTTAACAAACTCAGAGATTTTAAAGCAAGAAACAATAGCATCGTTCGAAATAAAGCACTTTTATCTACAGAGCGCCAGGATTTTTATCTGTTGAAGGACCCAGACATTTTTATTTTTCAAATTTAATTAACAAATTTGGCTATCTGAAAGTAGTGTGTTCCCACTGCATTGCATTGAACTAAGGGCGCAGTTGGTATTTTGCTTACAGACGCATTCAGCAACGATCATGAATTTATGTCCTTTAGGCGTTGAATTTAAATTAAACTGAAGAGTGCAAGATTTTGCACTCACGCCGCTAAGGAGAAAAAGAATCAATCAATTGCCGCAATCTATCGACACATGCAATTTTAAAATCTCCTTCACTTCCATTTGAATATTGAAAAGTTATTGTTATGTTATTACTGATGGGCTGATGAAGGTCATGGATAAAATTTAGAAAAGCATTCTGACAGCTTTCAGAAGTTTATTCAGCATTTCAACGGGAGTTCGGTTTTCTGCGTATGATTCTGAAAATTCTTTTTAGTATGGTTGTCCAATTATTATTGCTGGTTCCACTATTTTCTTTGTTTATTTTCTGAGCTATTTTTGAGACTTTATATATATTTTCTCCCGCTGCTTGGCTAGAGATATTCAGGATTCTGTGTTACTTTTGGAAATCCTTCTTCTGTTGACTGAAAGGACCTTCAAGCAGTTCCCTGGAATTTCCTATGTATACTGCTCATCAAAATTAAAGGATAATGACAGAAAGAAAACGTAACTGATACTTAAGGAAACATTATTAATTGAAATTTGTACAAAAGCATAAATTATAATTTTTGGCAGTTGATTATTCTCAAAATATTCAAATGAATACCAAATTTATTTCAACTAAAAAATGATGGAAAAATTAAATAAATTTTTCTGGAAAAAATTTTCTTTAATATGGTGGTCACCTCGAACAGATACGCGTATTCGCAACTTGAGTTTACAGACTTTGACAAAATATTGATCTAGTCTTGTGGAACTGCATGATCTGCATGATCTTGTGGAACTGCATTGTCGGGAATTCTTAAGATATGCTGCTTTTAAATAGTTTATGGTTCTTCTGCAGCATTTTATTAGGCATAGGGGCCAAGAACGTGGTATTTAATAAAGTTAAACATACGAAAAGTTAATAATAAAAAGTTAGAAAACGTTTGTAGGTCATTTTGTTAAGAAAACTTAACACTGATATAGTAAATGGGAAAAAGACTGAACATTGATATAAAAAATTGAAAAATAGAAAATGTACAACAACACTTAACAGTGCACTGAGAGTTCTAAACACATACTACTTTTAAAAAGTTTGTAATTTTGCTCTTGAATTATATGTCACATAAGTACAAAGAAAGCAATATTTAATAACAACGGTAAAAAAGGCAAAAAATTTGTTTTAGGAACAGTGAGCCCAAGAACATATTGTGAAAATCGGATACCCAGCCAAGCATAAGAACCCTTAACAAGAATCTGGTACGAAGTTAAAATCTGAATCTCATCATATTTTCTTTTACTCTTTTTTTTTGTCTATTTATTCATTTTTTAATTATGTAGATTTTCTAAAGGGAAAAGTGTCTGTTCTCAGTAGCAAAACATCTGTGAAATGAATTGGTGTTCAGAACTGTCTGCGAACTTTCTTCAGTGATCATGCGAGGCATGATTATTCGCTAAGGGCAATAGTGGTAAAATTTTCAAGAATACATATTCTTAATTAATCTGAATCGTGTTCTTCGTTGACTTCTTCTAGAGAATCAACTGCTTAGGAAAATCCGTCCATGGTTCAAATTGCTTTAAAAATCGCTATGGTTCGAAATGCATACACGATTGCGCCAAAATCGTTCGTAATATCTCACCGGCTGCAGTAACGTTTAGCTAGCCCCCACGTCGCCAGTACAGTCCCTGTTTTTTCTGTACTTGCATTTAATGTATTTAAGTTAACGTGTACTGTTCTTTTCTGTTTATCTTTATTTCCTTTTGTCTTATTTCTTTCTTATGAGTTTTAATTTTTTATTTATATGTGTGTATAAACACATGTGATAATTACTTCTAGTGATTAACTACTCATGATTAACGTCATGTTAATTTTGACCTTGAGTAACTGCGTACATTGTCTTGGTTAATATATTACTCCCTCCGTCCCAAATTATCTGCTGTATTTCAAGTGGCGTCATAAATAACTTCCAATGCAGTTTAGTAGATCGACACCAGTAAAGTTATACAATGTACAATACAATATGCGTACAATGTACATATACCATACGAATTATAAATAAACATCCTATGTACAAATACAACAATGAATATAACGCAGTATACTAGGTGTTCGAAGCAATGTTAACTCGAATGTGAATTAATGGGAATAAGAAGTAATGTGATTCGAACTAATGAAAAGTGAAGATAATTGTAATTATGAATAATAATTTAGAAAATACGCTAAAGAAGGAAATGAATAATAAAGAGTGTAACACTGTGTTGCGATTTTTACTGTAACATTTGGAAAATGATAAATTAGGCCATGGTACTACAAATGCTGCAGCGATGAAACTTAATGCTCATCGTAGTACAATATCCCGTCAGTAGAAGCAGGCAAAGACGTCAAAAATAAATGATGATGAAATTTGCAATGTAAGTTCATAAAATATTGGTCGTGCGTTGATTGGTTGCGTTGTTAGTATTCCTAAATCAACATTACACAGGATTCTCAAGGAGGGAAAAGTTTTGAAGTGTATTCCATCCACCACTAAGCCATGTCTAATAGAAAAAAATAAACGCGACAGAATTTTATTTTGTTTACAGCATGTTCAAACTAATGGATGCTTTTCGGAAATGTTGAATCGTATTCATGTCGATGAAAATGATGATGATTCATATCGATGATGGTTTTTATTACGAACACCAGTAACTTTTTTGCATCACCCTAAATGAAACTGAACCTTTGAGGCATTGCAAAAGCAAAATGCTTATTACCTAAGGTAATGCTAATGGCAATGGTGGCAAGACCAAGGTGGCACTCGAATAAAAACGAAATGTTTGATAGACAAAGTAGAATATGGCCTTTCGTTTGGTGGGGTTTTACTATTTAATCCTAAAGTTCTAACTTAGAACCCCATAAAAAATTAACAAGCAAATAATCGCTTAAGTGTGTAAACAGAACACGTAAGACTTAAAGAGAGTTTATACCCCTTTATTTGCCAGTATATTTACAATCAGTTCCTACTTGGAACTTTACACAAAGCCGCCACTCGGGCTTGAACTTAAACTAATAATAATTTAAACTAAAACTAGCTTAACTAAGCTATTTAAAAGGTATAGCTGAAGCTATCAGAATCTAACTAGTTGGCCCCTAAGTATTAATTAAGTCGGCAAAGCCAAGCAAGGGCCTAAGGTATGGCCGAGCGTAGTAATAGCTAAGAGAGACGTAGCCAGAAGGCAAACGCGCTAGTCAGGGAATTAGACTCTCTATCTTGAAGGCGGTGAAGTCACGACTTAAGTAGTACTCTTTCTCGTTTGCATTAACTGCGTTTCTGAATTTACATTCTGGCAGGAAATTGTAAGCTGAAATTAGAATGAGATAGGAAAGATACAAAACTTAAAATAAGTGTTAATAAACTTAGGATAAACCTTACAGTTTATTCAGAAAATGCAAAACGAAGCTAAATAATATTGCAAAAGGAACTACTGCGAGAAAAGTTGCATAAATTGTTAACAAAGAAGAAACCCGAAAAATGATTATAGAAAACGTTTTGTCGAGTATACGTGAAAAATTTCCAAGTAGTAAAAATCGAGTCCTAAATAAATACAAATGGGCAAGGCCAAGCCTCATTTGACAGTGGATAATCCCAGTATTACAGACGAATGTTTAAAGGATGGATGGAATTTATAACTACAATGTCAACCTCCAAATAGTCTGGATTTAAATATACTTGATCTAAGGTTTTCAATGCAATACAGTTATTGCAACATCAGATGCCCACAAAGAATAGTGGCAATTTAATTGATTGTGTTTAAGTCGTTCTTCAAATCCTAGAAGTAGAAAAGCTTGATAATGTATTTTTAAACTTTACAACATGTATAGGAAAACGTTATGATGTCATGTGGAAGCAACGCGTGCAAAATAACCCATCTCAATAAGGAAAAACTTTGTGGTTAAAATCTTCATCCGTAAAAACTGGCATGTAATCTCGAAGCTAAATTATATGCAAGAAATTCCTTAAATGTCAATTAAAATTGTTTTATTTGCAATTAAAATTATCACAACTTGGTATCTTCATTCTCAGTTTTTCACTTTCCACAAATGTAACACTTATTATGGGATAATGTTTTCAAAGCAAATTGACAAAGTTCGCACGCTCATTTTGTAAGGACTCTACCAACAATGTCCCAGGAAGATCATTTCATTCTTAATGAATTCAAAATTCATTAGCTAGAAGACAGTTTTATGCGATTACTGGCGAAAGAATTCTTACAAAATGGGGGCGTGAGTAAAGAGTGCGCGAGCCCTGAATTTTTTAAACTAATTTGGTACTGATTTAAAGAGGGAAGGAAGGAATGCTTGATAAATAAATGCTGTTGACTGATATCATAACACCCTGAAATCCCCGAAAAATGTTCAAACAGTTTTATTGAACACAATATTTTACAGACGGTACGGATATACGTGCTTACAGTAACCGACCAATTGCGGTGAGAAACTTAAAAGATAACGTAGCACTAAATTTAAATGTAAAGAGTACTGCAAGACTACACAATTGAGTTTAATCTAACAGGTTGACACAGAACCTACACCGGCATGGTAATAATTCGGCGGCAAGAATGCGAATCCTATATTGAAAGTTAACAGCTGACAGAAATAACAACGTGCGCTCAAAGTGTGGAGACATTAGGTATTTTTCGAAAGCAGGAGAGATGAAAAATGAGCCGTGTCCTCGCCGGGACGCGAACAATCGACCTCTCGAATACGAGAGTGCTGACCACCACATTACGAAGGCATGCTAAGAAGGCTGGAGAAATACCTTATATACTTCTCCTTTTAAAGGGTGACTAGGGATTAAGGGACCCATTTGCCAGATGGTGGAGCATCATCATCCACCACCTTTTTGTTCGGGAATCACTTGTAGGTTTATTAGGTATTTTGTCGACGTCAAGAAGCTGAAGAAATAAACAATGCCTTACGCCGGGATCCGAACCACGGACCCCTCGAATACGCGCCGAGCGTGCTGACCATTACACTACGAAGGCATGCTAAAAAGGGGTAAAAAATACCTTATAACAGTAGCGAAACCCCGCTCTGACTAAACATTTCGCTACACAAGTTTAAATACATTCGTTCATCTTACATAATTTATGTACAGGCGATGAAAAGCGAAAAGAATAAGACAAGAAAAGACTAACAAATTCAAATAACTATAAATAAAAATAAATAAAACCCTACATCCTTTCTTGCGCGGAGGCTTTAATAACCCACGAGACTGCACATGAGAAACTTCGTTCATGTTTAAGTATATTTATTACACAGGAGGTCTGGGACATAATCTCTTTGGATTGAGTATAAGGTCTGAGTTCCATTTATAAAGAAAGAAACACGAGGAGAATAATTTCAGCGCAATTTCCAGAAATATTTAAATTGCCTAATATTTGGAAATAAAAGCAACGACTTATCACTAAAAGATGATTCTTATCACATTTCATTTCTGCGGTCTATCAATGCGACGGCAGCGGAAAGTTTTAATTATCGACGCTTTCTATTCAGCCTTCATGAAACCAATTAAAATTTAGTTGAATCAACCAAAATTAACTCTCGTCGAGAAATTTCTATCTCTGTATCCTTTCAGCTTGTTAAGTGATTATAAAAATGTCGCAAAAGTTGAAGCAATCAGCAGTAAATATAAATGCTATTATTAAATGAAGAAAGAGTTCAAATAGAAAGATAAAACATTATTTCATGCCATTAGAAAATGAATCAAATCAAAATTCAATATAATTAAATTATAAAGAGTTAATATTATCCTCATAATTATGTCAGTTTATTATATTGCTGCATTTTTATATTTTAACGAATTTTCTAAGTATTAACTCTGAGGCTTAAATTATTTATGATTTGTACTCAGTCATACATTTAATTCATGCATTTTGCTTTTTGTTTTGCTTTTAACTGTAAAAGAATTGTCCATTTAATTCGCAAATCGCAAAATAACCTATATGATACAGTAGGAGCAAAAAAGACTCAATGGTTTGTTCTCTAACATTAAAATTTTTCCATCAACCTCATTTATCATTACATTTTAATTCAAATAGAAATACAAATAGTGAGATTTTATGTGATTTTTTCAAATTTTGTTGTTTTATTTTAAAACGAATTATTACATTTACTATTTCAAGATTCATTTTTATTTCCTCAAGATTAAATTATAAATCACATTAATTTACTTTTAATGACCTAAAATTTCATTTTTTTAACTTGTTGCTTACCTGACAAATCTCGCAACCGAATTCTTTTATAGTTTTTCACGTGCTTCAATTTTTGTTCATTACATTTCTTCGCCACCGATGTGTTAAGAAAAGTAAGATTAACGATATTTTAATATCAGGTTTAAATTTTAATGTGAAAACTTCTCAAAGTGAATTTAAATGTAAAATTTAAGTGAAAGATTATCATTTCTTTTTACAACATAAAGGACGTAAAAAGCTAAACAATTCCACATTGCGTTATGTACATCTTTCAACGTAATTGCCAATTACATTTGCTCTTCAAATATAGTAAAATCAGACTGTATTTAAAGCTTTTGAAACACACAGTCACACGATTTTTACATGCAGACGATGCAATCAGACGACACAACACAATCAGACGATATTTACATACAGACGATGCAATCAGACAATACAATACAATCAGATGATATTTAAGATATTGGAAAAATCGCAGGAAATAAAGGAGGATCAGGGAAAGGAAAAAAAGAAGGTGCATGGTGTATACTTTTAATATAAGGCGGCATATGTCTATTTTCAAGAGAATTCCTGCCATCTGTGGAAACGTAAGTCTTCTAGTAGCATTTGACTGACGATGTGAAGGGAAAACTTTATGCACTGAAAAAAGCTGTAGAAAATCCGGAATGTTTTTTTATCATCCTTGTTTTAAAAGAGAAGATTCCCAGGCCGATTTTAAACATTGGAAAAACTGAAGATGTTAAAATCATCGGTTTTTCGAAGGGGAAAAAAGTAGACAAATCTCTGAGTTAAGTCGAATGATTCTTTCCTACGATGTACTAAAGCGACTTCCTATTTCCCATTAAACGAAGACAGTACAGTTTTTGAAAGAATCCTTTTTACTTCCTTATATGAAGTAAAGGAAGTATTGTAATCGCGAAGAATTTCGGGTATCATATTTGAACGATAATATCCATTTCAACCGCTCGCGAAACCATTTGAATGTTTCTTTTTTCTGAATCTGTACGGTCATAATAAAAACTGTTTTTGCCAAAAAGGATTGTGAAATGGATTCAGAACAGATGTTTTCTTGACAGCTGTACGTACATGCTTATATAAGTGTTTCGCATAGCGAGTAGCCGTAGAACGTTGAAATTTTGTATATGGGACTACCATAACTTGCAGTTGTGCAACTCCCTTTTCCATTGTAATCGGCTGCACCAATCATATATATATTCTTAGTCTGTTACCTGATTTGGGGAGCTGTCTTTTTTTATTCTTACATGTTGGTAAATTGTGCATTTATTTAAAGTAATTGACTTATGTTTATTTTCCGGTTAACCTTTTTATGCCTTTAGTTAATCTGAATGCAACAGTTGTAGAATTATCAATGTTTAAAAGTTCAGCGGTCAGTTAAGCCTAACGAACCGCCATTCGTTTACATTTGAAGCTCAGCAGAATCGTGAATTAAGTCAGTTTCTGCACTTTTAGCGTCTTTTTGCCTATAGGGACCAAAAGTAAAGTTTCATTTTTCTCATCAAAAAAATCTCTCTTCTTGCATGCTGGCCGAATTGCTCGTTTTTGTGTACCAACTCTAATTTTAAATGCATTAATTGTGTTTTAGGTGTTTTATGTTTTTCTATATTATATAATTTTTAATGAAAATGTTTTAAGTTTTTATGTACTTTTGCCTTGCCGCGAAGTGAGAACTGAATTAATTGAATGAGAAATATATCTCTAATGAAATTCGAGGAAATAAATGTAAAGGAAAAATAAGTATAATTTAATAGGCCCTACAAGTAAGGTCATGTGGTGTACACATCAGATTTTTTTCTTTCAATATAAGTAAGCACATGTGCAGGAATTTGTATCAGTCATATTTACACGCACATTTAACAGTCGGTTCATATTCACATGCGTGTACAAAACCTTATGAGCTTATTGCTGGTAGTACATAAAAAGTGGGCTTTTTTATGCCATTCGATAAAATATACTACTCCCCTTTTTTGCGGTTATAATGTAAAAAATTACAAAAAAACCGTAAATTTGAAAACAATTGAAAAACAATGAAATTCGAGATTACTGTTTCCAAGTAATTCTAACATGATACATTTCTGGAATTTATGACAAATATAAATTAATGAAACTTTAATGCTAACTATAGCTAAATGCTAATGATATTATTGTACTAATAACGAAACTTAAATATGACTCCTTATTTTTAAACTTGTTTTATTTTGGGAATCTTAAAATTGGCGAATACATAATTTAAATTCTCGTCTTTCTTTGTATTTTAAACCATATTGTTGCTTAGGATACGACACCTCTATTCCAAATTATTCAGCTCTAGAATTTATTCTGTTATTCCTTTCGAAATCATTCATTCTTGTCAAACACACTCATCGACTAATAAACATGTATTAATAAAACAAAATGTAAGTGTAGTAAATTTTCTATTATAAAAGCGCAGATTTTAGAAATAAAATTTCCCGTTGGATAGATATACTTACCTGATTCCTAATTTAAAAATCCCATGAAAGGTCAAAAGTATTTAATATATGATTTATGTACAAGCTTTAAATCGAGTTATTCAATAAGAATGTTTCATAAAAGTGTAGAAAAAGGAAAAAACGTTTCTATAAAGTAAACTTCTTAATTTTAAAGATTAGCTTCGTTCTTTTAGATTCTGGTAAAATTAAAATAAAATATCCTAAGCGCATAAAGCAAACTTTGATGTTTTAGGTACTTATTAGATTACTCAGACATTCATGCAATAATATTCGATAAAAATAGTTTTTACGTGTACTTAAAATTTCTCTTTAATATTCAACACGCTTCAGAATCTCTTAAAATTTTTCCTTTTAACAGCCCTTCAGTGCAGGTTAAGTTGAAAATGGCGTCTTGCTAAAAGCCTGCGCTGATGTTCGATCCAGTCTTGAACAGCTGTCACAGCTCCTATGCATTATGCCAGGAAAATTAGTGCCATTAATAAGTGGGTATTACCATAGATAATTAGGTCTTTAACGTATTAGCCAATTGAAAAAAGAAAACTCTAATTAATTGATATTCTATGAGGATCAGGAGTTCGTTAGAGGTTGTCAGGTGCGATTACGCAACAGAAGGAATTAGCTACTCTGTGTAGTCGTTTGTTTAAATTAGTCAAGACTGGGAGATAGGCTTGGATGGAAATTAACAAGAAATCGTGACAGCTCGTTCGAACTGATAAGGTTCCCATGGTTTTGCTCAAGTGAATTTGCATATAATTGGACAGTAATTGTCTGGCGAACTTTAGCTTTCAGTTCAGAGACAATAACGCATTGACACAGAGTTGAAAAATGTGTGCGAGGAAGATAAAATTATTTACGATGTGGAATGGTATCTATCATTTCGGTAAATAATTTAGGAATCTGGGTAGTAACCAATATCCAATGTTGCGTATGCTGTTATCCTACATTACATATTATTAGAAATAGAGAAAAAAAGATTGAAACTTAACGGCCCTATAATGCCAATTTTCTTTCGGCTTTATTTCATTTTCAGAGTTAGAAAGTGAAAATCTGCCGTCGCTCATATTCACAAAATTTCTAAGCATTTTAAATGAAGCTTTAACGCAATATATGATTTTAACTAGTTGATGCAAAAAATATATATTTCATATTAATGAAGAATATTTCAAAGGAAATTTGTATTAATCCAAGCGGGCAATTTGCCCAGAAGTATTATTAATTTCGTTTTGGCATTTTGCGTTGATTCCCTAAAAGCGTTATTTCACTTTTCAAATTGCTGCCACCAAATATTATCACCCTGTATTGTATTTAAAGAAATTAAATAATGAAGAATCTACATAAATGTATGCATGTTTCTCGCATTGTGATAAAACAACGGTATCTAGAGCCATCCAATTTTGAATATTGAACATTTCCACCCCAAGATGGGCATCTTGAAGATCAAATTTGAAATTTGGAATTTGTTTCGTTATCCATTTCATATTTTGTAAAACTTTAACGAGTTTTTGATTAACAAACTCAAGGATTTCGAAGCGAACAATGGCAACTTTGTACAGAAAAAACATTTTTATCTCCAGCGCGTGAGACTCTGTATCGGAAATTCTAAAGATAGGCTCAATTTAAAATTATTTTGCGATACTGCTCTTGAACCGAATTTTATGCTTTAAATGCGAATACCATGATATTTAATAAATAAAGGTAACACACATAATGTTAAAAGAAAACGCTTCTTTGGACGCAATGTAAAATCTGAAAACTTTCAGATTTTTTTTCATATTAATTTTCATTTTTTTAAAATCTTATTTTAACTACTACGCTTTTAAGTATGATTCCTATGACATATTAAAATAATTTCAGATAAAATTAAAATAAAATATTTTTTCCATCATGTTTAAGAAATTATTAAATTAAATGCCTAAATTAGTTTATTAGAAATCTCGTTCACGACAAAAAATTTAAATATAATACGCTACAGAAGATATATTTATAACATCTGGCTAGTCTTAGACAGCCATTACTTGCTACCATTACTTGCTTAATCCTATTTCTTCTAAGGCAATTTATCGTCATCGGAAGCTAATTGGTACATAAACGTAAATTCACAAGCATGAAAAGGTAAAAACTTTTCCAAGATTAATTTACTACTGCAACCCCAGCATTAATAGAAATATCTTCCATTATTTATGAAGCTACTCATTAACATGTATATTTAAATGATAACAATACAATCAAGATTGCATTTATCAATCTTAATTTCAACTTGCTCTTTTCCAACTGATATCAAACTTACCAGAGAACAAAATCATTCATCATCCCAACTTATCAAGGTCCGCAGACAGACAAGGTTAAGCTTCAAATGCGTCACCTGACTTATAGAAGTGGGAGAAGTGAAGACAAAAGTAGTAGCCAGTAGTTGCTTTCTAGCAGTCTATAGAGCAGTGACGTCATACTCTCAAAGGTTTCTGGTGGGAAAGAGCAATCTTGTATTAGCCTCTTCATTGGAAAGCGGCTGGGGGCACCGCGATTCTAATCTGCTGACTGGCGGAATAACCAGCTAATTAGACTTTAATAATTCACGCTGAACAATTCTTGCTATATCATTTTAAAATATTCAATATGTTCGTTCTTGCTGTCGTCAGTTAAATGTATCGTTGGCTTCCAGTTAATAGTAGTGTAATCATGTCAAATTACACACTTTCCATTGGGGATATCAATAATCATGGAAAAAACAAAAATATATGCAGATAAATTAAAATTAAATGCATATTATGATTCATTACTTCCTCTACCCTGAAAAAGCTTCATAAATATGCAATAATGGAAAAGATAATGAATGGATATTGCTGAAACTAAGAACTTAGGACCAGGCAGTTCTAGAGAAACTGATACTTTAATACACCTAAAAACGTTATGAATTAAAAAGGCATTTATAATGCATATGAGGCGGAGCTATTTCTTAAATAATTTAATTCCAGTTATTTGCATGAAAGATCGATATCTGTCACGGTACATAAAAAGCTATGCAGTATATATATATAATGGAACATACTTTATGTATTATGGAAAATTCATGAATTTTAAAAATAGGTTAATAACTTTTAAGTATGCTTCAACAAAAGCATTTTTTTTTATTAAAATATCGATTAAGTGCTCAAAATGCGTTAAAATATCGTACGGAAATTCCTCACACTTTTTTTTTCAAAAACTTTTGAACCTCAAATAAAACAAGGGAAAACAGTTAAAACAATAAAACAAGAATATGCAATTAAACATTTAAAATAAATTAAAATAAAACTATTAAAACAATTGAAATTCAAGAACTGCTACATATTAAAAAATATATAGCTCAGTATATTGATTATGAATTCCTCCGTGATTATAAAAAAATTTCCAGTGTCTTACTGTAAAATCGTATGTTGCTAATAAATACTTAAGGATAATTACTAAGCCTAATATACATTTTGAATAATTAATAAATCCATGTTCATATTCCTAGTCAAATTATAATTTTGACCAGGAACACGAAAATGGGCCTCACACTAAACAATGAAACTCAGAAACTCTTTCCAAACGAATGTACGGGAATCGTTTTTAAACTTTTAGTTTAAACTTGTTTCATGTGTTAAATGTATTTAACCAAGCTATTCAAAATATAATTTAGATACATTGTAGAGACATTATGTATTTTTTTGAAAGCAGGAGAGACGAAAAATGAGCAATACCCTCGCCAGGACTCGAACCACGGACCTCTCGAATACGCGCCGATTCGAGCGTGCGCACCACTACACCACGAAGACATGCAAAGAAGGCGAGAGAAATGCCTTATATACTGCCCCCTTTAAAAGAAGACTGGGGATTAAGGGACCCAATCGCCAAATTCTAGTGGTGGAGAATCATCTTCCACCACCTTTTTACTTCGGGGGTTACTGCAGAGACATTAGGTATTTTTATTAAAGCAGGAGAGATGAAAAATGAGCAATGCCCTCGCCGGGACTCGAACCACGGACGGCGCCGAGCGTGCTGACCTTTACACCACGAAGGCATGCTAAGGAGGCGGGAGAAATACCTTATAACATTTCAGTCGAATTAGTATTAAATTTTACTGCTGTTTTAATGGAAACAAATTCATGTATTATTTATTTCCAGAAAATATATAAATAGTAAGAATATGTTAATGGAAATGAACTGTACTAAATCAATGCTAAGTAACTATTTTATGCATTTGTCGTTAGATGTGTTTTAATCAATGCTAATAAGATAACTTTCCCCACACGAATGAAAATAATAAGGAGCTATTTTGACTAGAACATATCTCATGTATTCATTGCAGGGGAAAAATTATGAATTTTAGAAACACAGAAATAAAAATGTATTATACTTCAGTTATAAGTAGCTATTTTAACGTTTGTTTTTACTTCCTTAAGAGCTTCACGGTTATTTAATATTTAAAGTGATTTTTTCCTAACAAAAAACGTAATTTATTTATTTTCGAGCTATTACGTTTTCTCCATTAGTCCTAATAACATGTACAAATAATATGCCTCTAGTGTTATTGAAGATACCAGAAAAATGAAGTAGAAAGAAAGACTAGAAAAATGTACTGCATTTTTTGTCAATTCATCAAGCTTTACTTGAGAACAACTGGAAGATGATATCTGGAGATACTGGAAGATATATGGATGCTGAAGTGAAATATAATGGATAAGTAACAAAGAGGAAGAATACGACAACATTTTTGTTTATATTTTCCTTTAATACTAATTAAGTTAATATTTAAAATTTTATTCAGGATTTCAAAGCGAAATTTTATTATTAGAGGAAAATATGAAAGTACATCTATGAGGCTACAGCCTTTCATGAAATAATAGTAGGAAAGCGGAAAAGACATATATACAAAAAAAAAAAAAAAAAAGGGTATGAATAAGAAATTGATATATATTCAATGTTACTTTTAATATTTCAAGGTTTCAAATTTCAATAGTCGCTTAATGGGTTGTTAAGCTTTTTTTATACTGTCGCTGAGCTCGCAAGCTACTATTTCGATCTTACAGACTCGCTCCTGCTGCACATTTTAAAAATTTTCTTTCATTTTCAGCTTTATTATAAGGTTTTTTTATTGCACTTGATCCACGTACAGTTCAACAACAAACACAAATATTTAATAGCTGCATAGTAGCATATGTTTCGGATTCCCTATGCAGTGTTAAATACTGGCAAGGAATTTTACAATTTGTTCGACTTTTGTCAGTTTACCATATCAATATTCAATTTTCTTAGTAAGATAGCTAACAATATTTTTATGAAAAATTTTGTACGTTATTTTTTATTACACAGCACGTTTCTCGCACTTATATCGCATAAAATTAATTCATCACCAAAACATTCAAGAACAGCATACCTTTTAAAAAATTTTAAAACGCCATAGAATTCCCAATAGAATATTAGAGGTTGCCAGACATATTTCTGTATTCGCTATATTATTTCTTGATAAATTAGTCATCCGCCAAAAATAGTGATCATAAAAAAGGAAAAATATACAATGATTTTGATGAATCTAACTAGTGTTATTTCATAAAATTATTAAAGATTTCTAATTATACATTTTATGATTTTAACAGACGTTAATTTCAATCAATCACATAAAAACGTAGAAAAAAATATTCCTACGAACTATATGTATTGCTTTTAAATCGCTTAGTTTATCAGTTAATATGTTTCCGGATTTGAAACTATTTTAGCCTTTACTGAATGGGGACACACTGACGAGTGGAAGATAAAAGCATTTTATTTCCGGCGAAGGCAATTGAAAGATAAATATCTTACATTTTTCCGAATGGCCACAATATCTCGCATTGGAGATAAAAGTGTTTTATTTCGGAAAAGTACCATTCGCTTTCAAATGGTTGAGTTAGTTAATCAAAAATTCATTAAAGTTTTACAAAGTACGAAATAATTAATGAAACAAATTCGAAATTCAAAATTGGGCTTCCAGTACCCAGAATCGAGGCGAGGACTACGTTATTCAAAATTTGATGGCTATAGGTACCGGCGCTTTCTCACAGTGAAAGGAATTTGCATACATACAAACAGATTCTTCATTATTAGATTTCACTAAAATAATACAAGGTGATAATATTTGGTGACAACAAGTTGAAATGTTTTCGAGACTAATAACCCTTTTGGGCTAAAGAGCAGTTGGAAGAACAAGTAATAAAAACTATTGAAACAGAGTATGCGAATACTGTTTTTTACTTATTTACCGAATATATTGAAATTTCCTCTTTCTGAATGTCATTTAAATAGCATTGAGAGTTATTAAAACACGTAATTACGGAATAGATTGTCCCTGCCATTTGTCAGTGTCAAAAATATCAGCAGTAATTTAACTTTGCATTTGCACTCTAAATGTTCCAAGAATATCGAAAAATGGGCATGGTCAGTGAATATTTAAGAACTTAGAATTAAGAAACTAAATCAAAATCCTGAAAATTGCGCTTTAAGGAAAAGACATTTGTTAAATTCAACCTCAGCTGTTGTAAAAATTAATAAATGTGGTTTTTCTCCCAAGAACAGTGCTTTCGTAATAGCGATATTTTTCATAATGTAATTAAACTTGAATTTCTTTGCTCACAAATGAACACATAGGTACCTGACTGGGGATTTTGCTGTTTAAGAATAAACTCAAAGCTTGGGTTTTCCGTTAGCGCACAGCTTCATTTGATGTTTGAACTTACAAACAGCAGATTTTTTTTTAAATTTCCTCTTCACATATTTTGTAGCTGCTAAATAATGGTGGAGTGTTAATCTGGTCTGACATTTGAAATCATATTTCAAAGAATAAAATTAGAAACCTCAAAGTCTCAACAACATTTTTATATTCAAACGTTTTCACCTTAAATTAAAACTGCTTTAAAATTAGAAAGAAAGAGTACGTCTTTTTAAATTGTAGTGTCTCACCGCCTTGGAAAGCATAAACCAAAGCAAGACTCAAGCTAAACGACTTATCGCTATTACCAGTACAAAGACAGAGAATATAAGAAGAGTGTAAAAGACCCTTTTATTAAAAGTAAGTAATTTAACAGAAGGCTCTTCTTATGCTTACAAAACCCGCCAGCATTTTTGGCGTAACTCAAAAGTAATGAATTCAAATTAAAGGTAAGTTATGTCGTACAAAGACAGAGTCTAGTACAAAGACAAATCGCTATGTGTAGTACAAAGACAGAGAAGCTCGTTATCTCTAGTACAAAGACAGAGAACATAAGCAGAGTGTGAAAAACCCTTTTATTAAAAGTCAGTAATTTAACAAAAGGCTCTTTTTATGCTTACAAAACCCGCCAGCATTGATGGCGTAACTCAAAAGTAATGAATTCAAATTAAAGGTAAGTTATGTCGTACAAAGACAGAGTCTAGTACAAAGACAAATCGCTATGTGTAGTACAAAGACAAATCGCTATGTGTAGTACAAAGACAGAGAAGCTCGTTATCTCTAGTACAAAGACAGAGAACATAAGCAGAGTGTGAAAGACCCTTTTATTAAAAGTCAGTAATTTAAAAAAAGAAGGCTCTTTTTATGCTTACAAAACCAGCCAGCATTTATGGCGTAACTCAAAAGTAATGAATTCAAATTAAATGTAAGTTAAGTCGTAAGCTAGCCAAAGACTACCCAAACTGAATAACGCGCAAGGTGACTCAAACCTATACCGATGTGACAAGCACTAATGGGAAGAATCAAAGCAACACCACAGACAGACTGCTATCGAAGATTTTCAAAGATAGTAACGTGGTCTTCAGCAGGCCAAACACGCTCTAATTAAGCAATCTAAACTTTCCTTTAAATACTATCTTATTCAATCTCATTTGAATATGCGCAGACAAAAATTAGCATTCAGGCAGGAAAACGCGAAAGTAGAATGAGAATAAAGCATTTTAATATATAAAAAAAAAATCTGAAAGCTTTCAGATTTTACAAAACGCCCAAAGAGGCGTGTTTTAACGTTTTGCGCGTTACCTTTATTTATTAAATATCATGTCCTCCAAACTTGAACCATAAAATTCAATCAAACGGCAATATCGCAACATAATTTTAAAATGAGCATATCTTCAGATTTTCCGATACACAGTCTCGCGCGCTGGAGATTAAAATGTTTTTTTCCCATACAGTGTTGTTATTGCTCGCTTTGAAATCGTTGAGTTTGTTAATCAAAAATTCGTTAAAGTGTTAAAAAATATGAAATCAATAATAAAACCAATTCCAAATTCCAAATTAGAGCTTCCAGATGTCCATATTCGGTGAAGGATTACGTTATTCAAACCTGGATGGCTGTAGGTAAGGTTGTTTTATCAGCATGCGAGGAACATATATACATTTATGTAGATTCTTCATTTTTTAATTTCTTTAAATATTACGCAGGGCTCTAATATTTGGTGACAACAATTTGAAAAGTGAACAGACATTTATAATGAAGCAACGCAAAATGCCAAGATGAAATTAGTAGCTCTTGTGGGCTAACGCCCTGTAAGCTAATACTTGGTTACGTAAAAATAAATAAATCCTTACAAAATAAGTAGGCGTAATAAGCAGTGAGTAAGAAGGGGTATTCTAAACATATAAATAATTTAGCATCTAACTGCATCTGCTTTTAATCTTAACATAAACAATAATCTATTGTAAATAATGAATAAAATTCTTATTTAAGTTAAACATTTAAGAAATTTAATGTTTGCAATCATGCAAAATAATACAAAAATAAAATTTTAAGACCCTCGAAAAAAATTCTGACCTCCTTATCTCATTCGGCCGGCTTGTGATTGGGATGTTCTAAGCTGTTTCAACTCTACGGATTTAGTTCGACTAATCCAGAAATAATGAGAAAAGTTCGTCCACCGCTTTGCTATTATCAGCCTCTTGACTCACACCCGCTTCGGCTGATGTATTAACCAAGGAACTGCTTTCAAATATTTAGGTACACGTGATTAAAAAACTGGGATCAAGTAGTTTTAAACTGGGAGCACGGAAATTTATTAGGGTAGAGTGATTAAAGAAGTTGAGAGCATTTTTTCAATTTAATTTAAGAAAGTTAAATTTATCAGAAATGTTCATTGTCTAATGTAATATATATATGTACCATCTAAGATTTAATTAAATATAAATGCACATAATTTAATGCTTAAGGAAGTTTCTCTAAGATTTATTTAGGAAGAAATGCTGTTTTTTAAGTATCAAAAAGAAAGGAATGCTAAGATATTCTTCTAAAAATATATTAGCATTAGCGTTGAATCCTTGATTTTGACATTAGAAACACCTCCAGCTAGTCTTTTCAGAACTTTGGGTCCGTTACGTTACTCTATGATATCCTCGGTAGGTGTTAGCCACTGCACGAAATGTAATATCTTCTTTACTTAGTACTCTCACTTATAGTAAATCAATATCAATGTACTGCCGTTTGGCAACAATTTACATTATAAGTTCTATTTCAAACTAAGTCAGTCTGTAATAGTCCCCAAGAAACGAGATGGACGTTTTCGTGATTTTCTGCACATATAATGCGAGTAAAAGCTATTTTCTTTCACCTAGGGCCCACCAGCGATAAAATCGTTAAACACAAGTAGTTTCGTCTGAGGTTCGAATCTCGGCGAAAGGGTTGGCTGTATGGTTATTTTCGTGGTATTTCTCATGTGTAACGTGTATACGAGCCAGTTTCTCTTCAAGAATGTATCCCTTCCCTTAGATAGACAGCTCAAGTGCTTTGACGTAATTAAATAAATCAAATCTATTAATAAGGTCTTTCTAAATGTATTTTCCTTTCAGGCTATCTTTTCTCAAGGCTTTTCCGTAATCAAAGAATCAAGCAACAAAGGTATCTGTAAGAAAGACTTTGTTTCGCAATGATGTAAACGACTAATGTAATTTTAAACGTGTTTCGCGTACAACGAGTCGTAAGTGATATTTTTTGTAATATTTAGAGCGCATTTTTTACTATAGTGTGCTTGTTTAAAATAAGAACCGCATTTCCCGGTGCATAACACGCACTTTTTCTTTAGGAATTTCGAATCTAAAACTAGCTGCCTCTTATAAAACGGTGGCGAGGACCGCCACTAACAGTCGCGTTGCGGAGAACGAAACCAACGGGGAACGATTGTCGACGACACATACGGGCCTTGCGTATTAACTCTTAAAATGCCAAAGCCATCATTCACCTTTCGGTTTCTTTATGTAAAAAAAAAGCATCTGAAATTCCATTTGAGATTCAAAACAATTTCTTCCTCCCCCCGTTTATTAACAAACAAAATGGTGTGAACTTTTCAAATGATACCGTTTCTAGTTCCTAACAAAGGAGCTTCCCTCATGAGTATTTACTAAGTCACGCCCGAAAAATAAGTGACCACAAGCGACTCCTTTTAAGAGAAGTACATCTAAAATAAAAATGAACTGATACGAATGCATTTGGGAAATCTGCATCTTAAGCTGTTGTGTAATTTAGGGTTATACAAATGAGGACCAGCTAATAAATGGGATTTCTGCCAGTGAATAAAAGCTGATTTCAATAATTTTACGTAATATTTTCGTAATATTAACTTGTAATCCAGCAGGCTAAAAAAATTTAGTCCGTCAACTGAATACTACTTAATTTTTTTTCCCATTTTTGTGACCGAGAATGAAGATGCATCTTATACAGGGAGCATCTTATGCATGGGGAAATACACTTTAAGGTCATAATAATACTTCAAGATTATTGCCTCCCTTTTTTGGCTTGATGCGTATCCACGATAACGATTTCTGAGAAACATTGTTAAGTTCTTTAATTTTTTGTGATCCCATAACGCAGCCTGTGAGGTAATGACGACATACATTGTAATCGTAAATGGTAGAAGTCTCGATACGAAATTTAAGTGCTTATATTAAAGTAACAGAGTATTGCAAAATATATTTATAATGAACGAAGTGCAATTTATTTTGCTTTCTTCTTTCTTTTCGTGATTAAGATAGAATTCATGTACTAAATTCAGAGTGTCAAAACTTTCTCTTGTTCTTTACCGTCGTGTTTAGGCGCTATTGTTTTCACATTTAATATTTTTTTGAAGGCTCGGCTGGCCCCAAAAGGCTATTAGTCTCGAAACACGAATTTTCGTTGTTTCACTTTTCACTCGAGTCTGCTACCATTCTGGAAAACGGTAGTTATTAGTCTTTCATATTTAATTTGCCTGTTATTAATTAAAAAAGTAAACGATTTAAAAACAATAAATGCAATTCTTAAAAATATTATTTTTTTACTTTTTAATCAGATCTATTTTTTATTTATTTAAATATAAATGAATTCATAATATATTTGATTAAATACATTAAATATTTTTATAGAAAAACATTAAATATGTTTTTCATTTTTAAAATATACTGAAGATATCTTAAACTCCCGTGTTAATCTAAACGCATATTCCTCTAATATTCTATAAAATATTTCGGTGTTCCACCTGAGCCACTTCTATCAGTAATATCTTTTGCTAAATCATAATAAGCGTTAAAAAAGTGCTTCTGAACGATCATTAAAATCTGAACCTTTCAGCATTTTTTTCTTATTTATTCACTGATCTCACTGTTTATTTTGCCTTATGTGTAAAAATCTCTAATATGATTTTCTAATATTATGCTCTTACTTTCAGAATAATTCCAAGTTCTTTTATAGTTTACGACTAATGCATATAGTCGAAAAGCGTTTAATAAGAGAGTTATGTCTTCATTTATATGTTGGTCAGTCAAACATCAATATAAATATTCTGAAAATTATATTGTTGATAAATAAACTTCTCAGATTACAGAAGATTTGCATTGCGTAAGATAAATAGTTCTGCTTAAAAGCTCTTTTCTATTTCAATAGCAATACAGTTTCCTACATAATTCATAATCTTAGCTACTTTTTTTTCACAGGATACCTTTCAACTCATCTTTTGAAGTTAAGATTTATTGTTGTATGCAGAATAATTAGCATGATAGTTAAATAGCATGTTTCGTAGCACTTTTATGAACAACATTTTCCAAGAGATTTTACTTAATACTCTCGCACTTTTTAAGACACTGTGTCCTTAATTTTCTGTGTTTTAGAATAAAATACACTAAGTTGAAGAGATTTACTTTTATATGTGAATTTGCTTACAGAATAATACACTTTTGTGCATAATTCTAAAAAATAATGATGATTCTGATTTAGGATATTTCTTTCTGAATTATTATGTAAAGGCAATAAATTAGCGGCAAAAATTATGTAAGGAATAAATCTATGAGTAAAGAATAATTCTGGGGTTACTAGTACAGTCTCAGGTACTTCTAGTAAAGAATAATTCTCAGGATGTAAATATAGTACGAGGACGTATTAAAGCCTTTTCACAACTGTTGTGTTTTTATATAAGAACGTTTTAGAAGCCTGTTGCTTATCCCGAAATCCCGTCTTATTCACAGGAAAGGCGTCAAGAACTAAAAACATGGGCTGGCATATTTGCTGTTTATCAAACCTGCTAAATAAAACGTTAATTTTTTCAGTTTCAGTTAAATTTTTATCAGTAATACGGTTTATGTATCTGGAATGAGTTCATGACCTATGTTCTATGTTGTTTTCACTGCGATTTAATGTCCAGAGAAATTTCAACGCGCAGTTTTGCGACAGTCATATAATTACAGTTCGCGATGCTTACAATTCGTACACAGTTATAAATAAAATTACAGTGCAAGAGTACAGTGTTTCTATAAGGATCATATAAGTATAAATTACGCGATATGATTTCCGATCAAAATAAAAGTTAGCAATGGATATCCAGCTGTTTGGTATTAGACAAGCAAAAAGTAATCCAAAAGTAAAATTTTTTTAGTTTGGCGGGAAAAATGGCTGTATATATTTCGAAGATCATCAGCCATAGCCCTGCGTTTTCAGGAGGGGAAAAATAGATAAAAACATTCGTAGTTCCCCGTCTCCACACAAACATGTGAAACAAATGTATACAAAGCCATGCATTATTGCAATATGCGCGCATTGCGAAATATTTCTTAAATCTAAACTATACTTACTTCTCTAATCTATTTCTCGCTTTCTTTATTGAGTTTTACTTATTTTTTAAGTTTCGTGGTACCTAAAGCACACAAAACCTTTTTTTAGTTATTTTATTGATTAATTTTTATCGAATGATGATGGATTTCGATACAGGATATTCTTGATCGAATGAATTCTTTATCGAATGATGATTGATATTCTTAGAGGTTTTCGACATCAAAAACCTTCTTCTTGGTTTGGCCAATGATTGAAATGAAAAATCTTATTTACCCTTAATCATTAAAGAATATGACAATTCAGGAGACTATATTATTTACCTTAATTTATGCTGATTGACTGCGAAACATTTCCACACACTCTCCTTTAAGAAAGCGCTCACTAGGATTTCAATGGGTTTCTGTTATTCGCATGTGTTTCTCTATCATATGTATTTCTGTATTAAATGCGTTTCTGATTCGAAACGATTTCTGCTCATTTCACACACACTACGCCTAATGCCGCAGTTATTTTTTGACTTTTCTAATTAACTGAATTCAGTACTTTTGTTTTCATTTGATTTTTTGACGCAAAATTTAAAACATTAATCTTTTGTAGTCTTCTATTACAATGCCTGTGAGGCATCAAAGTTTTAAATACGCAAATAATTACTTCTTTTGTTTTAACTAATTTAAAGCAAACACATGTTTCATGTAAATGTGAAGAATTACCTGGAAAATAAAACGGATATGTTATCGGGAAAACTTTTAGAGTTTTAAGCTCGGCACGTTTATTTAAAGAGTGTTCTAATAAACTTAAATTAATGGAAAGTTCAACTTTGTATTATTACCTATCACTGCATAAATATTGTAAAGCCAGGGATTTGTTTCAACGAAAGCCAATATTTTCTGAAAAGCACTAATTCACCGAAATCATTACACCGAATGAGCCATGAAACTTATATTTTTCAAGAATTAAACGGAAAAAAATGTCCAAAATACAAATTGCAAGACCGAACTGAAAATGAGTCTAATATTGTAATCTGGTTTTCCCTTATTTTGCATAACAAATTATTTTAAGTTTGATACCTTTTCTGAACTCCTCAACTTGCCCTCGCATTTTCACGCCAGGATGTAAATTTAAGGTTAAGTGAAGTGAATATTCAAACAGGTGAATTTCTGAGTTTATTCAGAGCGTGTTTTCGCTAGCCAGGGCACGTTTCATTGCTCTCTCGCTGTTACGCTAGTACGCCCCTTGGTCATGTCGTAAAATTGTCACGCCTGTTAGGTTTTGTTGAGTAACCTAAGTTAGCCATACTTTAGCGTAATAATCCAACATTATTCTAATTAAACTTTGAATTTATATTCTACGTTTCAGTTTCATCGCAAGTTGACGGTGCTATTGTAAAGCACAACGATCGTGTCTTTCTGTTATTAGCTGGAATTAAATAAAGGGTTATTTTCATCCTTCTTCTGTGCTGGTATTTCATTCATGCCTGTGCGAGAATTCGCCAGGTTCATTGTAGGATCTAGTTATGTGCAACAGAAGAGCCAGATCTTACAATATGAAATATGGTGCCTTCTCACAGTTAGACAGGTCAGGCACCCTTGACGGCATATTGGACAGGACGCAGTTGAGGACTCCCTGTGGCAGGCAATCCCACTCCTCCATGAAAGCATTTTTCAACTGTAGGATGATTCTCGAAGGAAGATTCCGTAATGAAATTACGTTTAAAAGAGCGTCCTAGACATGATGTATGGAATTACCGTAAAGAAATCTGCTTGACCAATCCATGCGGCGAATATCTTTGCTTTCCAGGTATCTTCGATCAGCTGAGCTCTGTATTGATGAGACTTGACGGCCATTAGCTGAAACTCGTTACCAACTGTGCTGGACCATAGGGCTCTAAGATCGCCTCTCTATACCTCATAGTTATCAGCGAGCCGTTTTACAAACACATGCAGGGAAGGGCTGCCGTCCAATCTAACGTCCAATCCCCAACCATTGCACCTCCACCACAGCAATGATCCTTTTTCCTGATGAAAGAGGATGGTACCATGTTCCAGGATCTTTTCAGATACAGGCACACCAAGAATGAATATCTAGCTTAATCTAGACTCACCTGTAAAAAGCACAGTGTTCCAGTGAAGTCTCTTTCAAGGCGCATGTAGTCTGTACCGTGCTAAATGCGTTCTATGTGTGCTACAATAAGCGGTCCTGTGCAATAGCCCTCTAGCGTACAGTCCTATCTCAGGAAATCTTCAGGCAACTGTAAACCGTGAAATATGAGTCTCAGTGGTAGCACAGAGCTCACGTGAGAGCTGTGAAGTTTTAATAACCTTACGTCAACGCGCTGAAAGTACCAAGCAATGATCCTGACTTGTAATTGTGGATATTGCTCGACCTAATCTAGGTCATCTCGCTATGGATACAGAGTCCTGAAAGTATTTTCACAAATTGCAGAGGAAACTGGGCGTTACGCGTAGCTCTTTAGCCAATTGCGCTTGTAACTGGCTGCCTCCAATCTACTAATTATTCTCTATCTCATTCCTGTCATCCATGAACCCGTAGATACTCATTTCATTTGATATCTTCTAAAATTTACTCAACTCCTGCCAAAAACGCGGCGAATGTCCTGAAGGAGTAGGAGCATATTGATCGCCGAAAGCCTTCGTGTGTTTATATTCCGTACACAATCACAACTTCTCGAGTTCGCTTATGTATTCGATTCTGATTAATTGCATAATTCTTTGACGGCATAATCAGTGCCTTTGGTTAGTACGTTTCGTAAAAAGAGACATCATTTTCAAATTCTTTTAATTCTGCACACGAGTGTACTTTTACATGTTTCATAATTGAGCTTCCGTTACCCAAATCTTCATACTTAAAGGATTGTAAATTGAAGAGTTCATAGCACAATTTAAATTTTTGGTTTCATATTCTAATTGAACTGATAATTATAAAACAAATTTCAAGCGTACTTTCATTCGTTTTTCGAAATCATTTTAAAATAAAATATCATCATTATTAAATGTTTTACGAGCCTCTCTTTAAGACACCAGCAATTTAAATTAGAATTTTAACTGAAAATCTAAATGTTTATAATTTACTTTAGAAAGAGGACTTTTACTGACTTTAGGTTGATCCAGCCTTCCATAATCTCCGATTAACGTAAAATCTGTAATGCATTGCAATCAACCATCAATCATTTTCCCTTTTCCGCAGTTGAATAAGCTCAGTTATAGTATAAATTTAGGACGAAAAAATTCAGATTTTCTCAGATATTCATATTCCCGGGAGTATTTTGATACTTTGCAGTCATGCAGGCGTTCATAAAACCCGAAATACCCTCCGCTATGAAACTTTCCCCCGTATTTCAATACTGATTCATTCGCTTCGTTTATATTTCCTACATCTCGTACGTCCCCCGGGTATCCCAGATAACGTCTGGAACAGCTGAAGGTACTAAAACAAATCTCGGGATCTCTATTTCATCCATATTCATCAGGTGATCCCTCTTTAGTAGTTAATCGATGTGCTTCTGTTCCCCCTCGCGTTTAAGCTACTTAAGTGAAACAAATTCCGAATCGATAGCATCAATGCCCGCATGAAATCGATACCAGTAATCTTTCAGTTGAGAACCATCCGAGCGACCGCTAATCTGCTATACAGAAGGATCAGTAAGGGGCGAGATCAGTGAAGATCTAGATGGATTGTGGTAAAGCGACAGTTTGGATGATGGAACTATGGTTATGAGAAGGTGACGTAAGTTGATGCATATTTTTATGTTATATTAAAACCTAATAAAATTTTATCACAAATCCTCACATAATGGCTTAGCATTATTTGGATCTAAAAAAATGCCAAACTGAAGCATAGAGATTCATATGGGGAGGAAAGTTGGGAAAGTATCTATCATTTTCTACGACGTCTACCTATCCATCAAGAAACGTTTCATTTACTTTCTTAACAATTAATATGGAATGTATGTAAAATAACTATATTTTAAACTTTTGTTGTTGTCAACATGTTTGCGAATAAAAACGTTTTGTTCTGATATGAAATGATTATAACTGGAGGAAGCCATATTCGGCTCTTAGAGACATTTTAGTAAGAACTTCCCATTATTTACCTTATAAGGTGTTCTTCCGCCTTCTTAGCATGCCTTCGTGGTGTAGTGGTCAGCACGCTCGGCGCGTAGTGGAAACGTCGTGGTTCGAGTCCCGGCGAGGGCATTGCTCATTTTTCATAACTCCTTCTTCAGAATAGCCTAATGTTTCTACAACCGTTTGTCAAGTAGTTAGGGATTGAGCGTTATCTCGATCAAGAATAAAATCAGAAATGTTGATAAATGATAAATGAATCAGAAATGTTGATTAATTTTGATAAATGATAAACAATCCAATTCTGAAACTTAATCATTATAAATAATTATGAATAAAATTGAAATTTATTACAATTACATCGCAAAATAGCAAGCCTCGTACAGAGCAGTTACACATCGCACGGATTCTACACATATTGGAAACACAAATTCTAAACTTAACAGTTACGTAATTTTGAATTTCTGTTAACAGCTTGAGCGGATCTGCTTTAAATGTTAACCGAAGCTTTCTGATGACAGCTAGACGACATATATCACCTATTCCTAATTTTCCAGTATTATATATACTAATATATCTATATTATTTCAAAGTATTAGCCAAAGCAGAAGAAAGTTTAAAATAAACCCTTCTATTAGCTCTTGATCTTACCAATTTACACAGTATGTGTACTAACAGAAAGGTCTCAGCTATATGCGGGATTACCAGAAACAAAGATTGACAAAACAGCCTACAAGTTTTATCTCAAGCCGTCAACTCGCGCAAGCAGTTTCGGCTGTAGAAGCTCCGTAAATTCAGGAATTGAGAGAAATAATATCAATACGGTCAGCGGTCACTGCTAAGACTCTGCACTTATACATATTTACTAATTTTCATCCTGGTGGGAGCCAACGAAAATAGAAATAACAGTAAAGAGAATATAATAAAACTATTGGTTAATACAGAGAAAACTCTACAACTGAGCTCTCGAACTAGCTAGCAAACAGATAGTATATACTATTTAGTAAATATAAACAGTTTATATTCAAATTCAAATAGCTCATGTTTGGGCATCCTGACACTGAACGTCCCAATTCAAGTTTCCCGCTTTGGTTCACGTTCATGGCAATCAATAAAATAATCAGGTAAGTTTCTGATCCTTTTTTGTTTCGAATTTTAGTTGTTGGCTGGGTCTGTTTCACAGCAGCTACTGATTCATCAGTAGTATCTGAAGCATAATCGTAGCTTTTGAAGGCCAGTAATTGAACATCCGGGGAAAAAAAAGATATTATCTGCGTGTGGTTCTTTAGTTTCGCTTCTCATTTTCTCTTAATCTCAAGTCACTCATATGGCAGTTATCCGAAAGTAATACCTTAAGAAGAGCACAACTGTACTTCTGTGTTTCCTTGCCATTACCTGTTTCTTCAGGTGACTGATGTACAACATATCCTACAAAATATGCATGTACTTTGGGATATCGTAAACCATAATTCACTTTGAATTCTCCATATTGCGCTATAGATTGTTGCTGAGGTGAATTCCATCCAGGAGTTTGATAATCAGTAGTACTGCTAGATTCAAGAGAGAATTATTCCAAGCTTCGATTTTGAAAACTTTTTAACACATAATCTAATTTAAGCTATCATTCCAAATTTTGACATAACATTACGAATATCAGTTTATCGGGAAGTTATATCGGGGAGCTAACGTCCAAACGCACAAGAATAATCGGCATTGTACGTGCAGACGTTTTATTCTCCGGTATACTTCTTGGTGTGCATTCTTTTAGTTGCATCGTTAAGTTCAGTTGATTCATAAGTATCATCGGCATCTACATGAAACTGAAACCACTCAACTCAACACCTGTAATTACTGTTATTTTTTTTTACATTGCAGAGCACTTCCTAAGTGTATCCACATCTCAAATGGAATATTTGCATCGCTGTAGGTTTTCAAATCATTTCTATTTTCGAAATTACTTTTTATCATTTATATTTACACAACCGTATATTTTATTGATTTAGTTTGTATTTTTCAATTAACAATCCTTCTAGTTGTTACAGTTTTAACTAAAGAGATTTGAACACATAGTGCTAAGTAACATACAGCGGGAATTATCAGGATATTTCTTTGTTCCATGATACTTTTTTTTGAATTTAATGGAACAATGTTTCTTTAATCTTTTTTTCTAAATTTAATATTCGTCTTCAGTTCTTTGAAATTACATTTCGTGGTTTTTAGTTTCATCTTCTTCAGTTTGTTGTTTTAGTTAAAGTTTGGGAAATCTAGTAAGTTTTATAATAATAATAGGAAAATTTCTACTTGTAGGTTTATTACGATTATTTAATAAACCTGCTGTTCAAACTGGCTTTTCATTTGTCATAAGTTGCTTTTGATAGCATATTTCAGGTAAAAAGCATTAACTTGTTGTTCAATTTACATTTGCCAATTTATTCCTTATTTACATCATCTGCACCAACCAGTTTCCTACCAGTTTAAAGACTGTTGTCTAATTTTTCCGCAAGTTTATTTGCATTTTTCAAATTTAGACGAAACGTCGATAAAATGGTCTCCAATTGCAAAAGGATCCCTTATTTTATGTAGAACTGTAATGATTACTTCTTTTAAATAATTGAACTTTGTTATTTTCAATCTTCAAATCCAATTCTTCAAAGCAATTAGGTAATTCAAACACAAAATGCTTCCCCGAATCCTCCAAAGATCTTTATTTGCTGGTAGACAAATGCTCGCCTGAATTTTTCTAGATTTAATTTAAATCTTTCGAGTAATAAATTCTTGATATATTTAAAATCATTCAAATTTTCTTACAGTTCATTCACTACTTAATATGTTATGACGCAAGCTAATAGATCCAAAATTAACAATACCCAGTTATCTAAATAAATGCTTACTCTTCGAGCTTGTCTCTGAAACGATATTAAATAAACAACATTATCACATTTTCTCAAAAGAAAATTTATGCATTAACTTTCGAAATTCATGAGAACTTCGTGGAAACTTTTCCGAATTCTAATGAATTCCGATCTCATTAACAACTCATTAACATTTCTTTGTAGTTTCAATTTTTCTAATTCGAAAATTCTGATTTTAATTCTTCCATTTCTTAAACTTTATCACGCTCTTCTTTTCCTAAACTTAGTGTCTCATTAATAATGCAATTCAATACATTTTAACAAATTCATCATCGCACTCTTTACTCTGTTGTATGAACTTCTTATTTACCACCAGTTTTACTTTCAGGAAATAAAGTATCACCTAGTTCACTATAAGAGTAATTAAACCACTCTTTTTACCACTGACGAAACGACATATTATTGACAGGAATACAACCAAAAACGTCCAAGAGAACGTAAATTAATATTTTCAAAATTCAAGTTCTATAATACAAAAAACTGTGTTTTTCTTTCAAAATAGTACAGAAAAGCCAAATTTATTCCACGAACATCTTTTAACTCGTTCTATTTCGGAGTTTTCATTCTTTGTGTTATTCTCAATTAGACAATATTAAAACAAACCCAAAGGCTTCTACTAATATCCTATTTTGATTATGTTGTAAATGTTATTCTAGTTTTTAGATGTAATGTATACTTAAACCCAGACTGAAATCTCAAAGAACATTTTAGGTATTTCAGCGATTTTCTGCCTTAGATTTCATGCACAAAACAGTTTCTTTTGAAACATCCTCGACTAAAACAATCCTTGTTTCTGACATTCCATGATATAAGACAGCCGTTATGTGCTTTATCATATTCAAATAAGCAAATTTAAACGAAACGTCGATAAAATGATCTCTAATTTCGAAAGGAACCCTTTTTTTATGTAGGTCCGTAATAATTACTTCTAATAAACCTCATACAGTAGCAATGTATTTGCTCAGAAAAAAAGGCAGAAATTACATCGAAAATAGGAGAATCGTCCATTACCTTTAAAATTAACACAATAAATGAATTGATAAGCAACAGAATTATTTGTTTACAAAATCAGAAGATATATTAAAAGGAATATCAAGCAATAAATGGAAGGAATATTGGATTATTACTTCTTTATGATTTTCAGTTCAAAGGTGGGTTAACTCAGAAGGAAACAGCATTTGAGCATGAGTCTGGAAACAGCATTTTGCGTTGAATAATTTAAATGCTATGCATCACTTTTCAAACTGTTGCCACCAAATATTATCGCCCTGCATTATATTTAAAGAACCAAATAATGAAGAATCTGCATGAATGTGTGTACATTTCCCGCATTCTGAAAAACAAATATAATTAGAGTGATCAAATTTTGAATAACATTGTCCTTCACCCGAACATGGGCATCTGGAAGCCCAAATTTGGAATTTGTAACTTGTGTTATTATATATTTCATATTTTGTAAACCTTTAACGAATTTTTGATTAACAAACTCAAGGATTTCAAAGCGAGCAATGACAATACTGCACGAAAAAAAAAACATTTTTATCTTCAGCCCGCGAAACGCTATCTGAAATTTTAAAGATATGGTGTTTTCAAATATTTTTAACTCAAAGGGACACTAGCCCAAATCTCTCGAAACGTATATGTGTGTGTAAGTGGAAGAAAAGCCAGTTTGGGAGGTATTACAAAATCAGAAAACTTTCAAACTCTAATTTTTTTAATATCTATTTAACTTTTTTTTGGATTAAATAAGAATATTATAAAAGCAAAAGCCGAGTCAAAGAGAAAGTTGTTTGATTATGCACATGAGATGCAAAACAGCTTTTATTTAATAGATTAAAACGCACTATACAAAAAGCTGAAAGTACGTTTTTTTTTCACTATTCCACCGATAATTTACACCCACTGGGTTTAGTTAGCTTTTCGCGAAAATCCCCATTATCGAAATTGTTTGATAATAATTTTACACTCCTCTCTTCTCCGCATCGACGAGGTCTGTCCTTAGGATGCCAACCAAACATATGTATTTAATGAAAGAAAGCTTAGTGGCCAGTTAATGGTAACAGGTTTAGCAGGGAAGTAAGACAGATAATATGTGCAAACGAATCAATTCTGTGTATTATATTATTTGTTTTCAAGGAAAGAAACAAAGTGGGCAATACGATGCACTCAGATGCAGTATTGTAATGACACAAATTGTAGCATAATACACTGTATGCTATATGGACATGATAATATTTATATAACCATTTCCATATGAATGCAGTTAAAAGAAAGGTGTAGGATTAAAACAAGGCATATACTATTATCAAGACCCAGATTGACAAATGGTAGTAGAATATGAAGTGATGAAATGTAAACGTGATAATAAGAATATTAACCTGAGAAGTATATTTAGGAGGATAAATCATACAGCAAAGTTACACTTTATTGTGCAACTGCAAGAATCATAAAATTATGTGCAATGAGTAATACAGAGATATAAGTTAGAAAGTGATATTCCATACACAGAGGGAAAAAGTACATAAGAAATTACAAAGGTACACAGCTGCCAGCTCCTTTTTACGGGAGGGGGGAATGTGAAGGAAGCGAATTAGCTGGGAATTACTCCAGGCTGTCAGCTACAGTCTTAGCAACGACACTTTCCGATATGAATGAGTGCATATTTATTCTTGCTGGTGTTCCTGGCCCAAACTTCTCGGTGGATCATCGTGGGTACTTTCAAATGGTAGTTTTTGATACATCTTAAGTCGAACAAATAGTGTTCGTCATCACTAACACTGCAGAGTCATTAGGTAAATTTGAAGCAGGAGACGTGAAAAATGTGGAATACCCTCGCCGGTACTCGAAATCCAGAGCTCTCGAATAAACGTTGAGTAGGCTTTCAATTACATCACGAACGCATGCGGATGGTGGAAGAAAATACCTTATATATCCCCCCTCTTAAAGGGCGGGAGGGGATTACAGGTACCTAGTCGCCAAATCCTGGTGGTGACGAATTATCGTCAACCACTTTTAAGTTTGGACGCCAATTGTAGAGTCATTAGGTTAATATAAAGCAGGAGATGTGAAAACTGTGCAATGCCCTCACCGAGACTCGAACTTTGGACCTCTCCAATACCCGTCGAGTATGCTTCTAATTACACCACGAAGGCATGCGGAAAGGCGGAGAAAATACCTTATACCACTAGTATAGGTGCAGAGGTTATTATTTCTGAGGACAAAGCGATGATGAGCAAAAATTGAAAATATATGAGCCGTGTCCTATTAGGTACTGGGTATATTGTGGACAGCCACTAGTTAAGTTCCGATCGATATTAGGAAACATGTTGTGAAGTCTTCTGCCTGTAATGACTATGTTCCAATAGTTCTGCTATTGTCTAGAGAGCTCGATGTTGAGCGTGGCAGTAAAGATATGAGGCAGAAAGGGATATTTTCAGTGAACATATGAATAATTCGTTAGCTGCGCTTTCCTCAATCGCGTCAGATGTTTTATTACTCTAAATCCTGGGGATGTTACCCTTTGGTCTTAGACTTCCAGTAAGCAAAAATAACTGTTTTTAATTGCCCTAACTAGTGGGGTTTTGTTGCGTCTACCCTGAATATCCTGCATATTTAACATAGAGTCTGTGAAAAATTACTAAAAGTTAATTTCAGAGTTGCTTCTAAAGCTATGTGTCCAGTCTGAAAAACTAAGTTTCTGGCGTTAATCTTCTTCGGCAGTGTGTGGACTAAGTCTTCGCTCAGGTCAAACGTCGCTCATTAAGTACTTCCTGTTCCTGATGCTCATTTAGAGTTATACGTATAAACGAAAGTTCCTTGATACACGGTGGGTGAAATGCGGTTAATAATGTTATGTACTGATTGTTATGTAATACATACTTCTCTTAATTCAGTATCAGTAACTGAAGTATACTATCTAAATTGTAATGATTATCATAATTCTGTTATCAGTCATAGAACTTTTTAATTTGATTTTATTAGTTGATCTTAAATTTTGCCTTGTTGAAAAGTAATTGTTGTCAATTTAATTTTGGCAGTTTTGGTTAACTCTGAATTTAAGTGCTTGTGTTAATTTTTTCTTTTATCCTTAAGGTTGTTAACTATTTAATTTTGTTCTTTAAATCTTAATCTTAACTTCGTTTTTGCAATGTTTGCTTAACACTTGATCTTAACTTGTTTTGTTTAATGTTTAATTTCTGGTTATGTTGACTCTTAAGATCATTTTCACTTTGAATTTTAAAGCTTTTTGTTTTACACAAGTTGGTGTATAAAGTTTAATACGTTTTGTTAACGTACCCCTCTATCTGGTAAAGTTTGAATCCATGTTTTCTGACTCTGGCGGTAAAGTCGTTTATGGTGTCGTAGAAACATTTTTAAGAAACATGCATTTTGCTATGTAATTATTACATTTCAACTGTAGAAACTTTCTTCGGAGTTTAATTTAAATCAGTGATTAAAAACAAGTTTTTAAATTCATTTTCACAAAATGTTTTACATTATATTGGGAATCATGATTTATGACTTTGTTTTCAAAATTTCTTTGGAAGTTCAGTTCTCCAAATTATTATCTCTGACAGACAATGGTCTGGAAAATTTCCCTCACCAAGTGCAAATCTGCACCCTGCTTCAAAAGTTTTTTTTTTGTATGCAGATACACCACGCCGGGGTTTTGGCTTTGGGTGATTTGGAGTCCGTTATGCTTCCACCATGCTAAAATGACACCCTGTGCGAGGGTAGCTGAAGGAATGTGTTTTTTTTTCTTTCGTAGAATAAGTGTGGTCGATTGTAACTCTTGCAGAAATAGGGATTATCCGCCAACATCCGGCTCACCACCCCATGCCTTCACCTTACTGCCTTGGATTCTCCTCCTAGGGTTGCCTTGCAACTGGCGGCTTTTGGATCTTCAAGCATCGCCAAGCCAGGGGCGGGCGAGAAGAAGAAAAAGAGCTTGCAGCGGTCTTCGTGAAGGGAATTTTCTGAAGTTTTCGCCGGACAAGAAGCAGTAGCTCAGACCGAGTATTTGTCTGTCTAAGGCAAAACTGGAGGGACATGGTCCGCAAAACTGTCGGCGGGAAGCCATGGGGACGATGCTGTAATTTTGCATTCTAATTTCGTTTTATTATAGATTTTACAGATTTTCTACCACTGCTGAGGGAAAATGACCACGAAATGTCCCCTTCAAGACGAAATGTCCAATGAAAGTTACTCAGGGTGAAGGCCACTCCTAATGTATTAACTTATTTTTAAGGTATGCAATTTTGTTTTCTTTTGTTTCTACAGACTATGTGCCCCCACTTAAAAATGAAAATTTGTTAAACGAATATTGTTGTGAGTTCACTCACGTTTATCAAGCCATTGTTCCGGCCTTAGTCACTAGACGATTTCTTCTGTACACTGCCCAAAACAAAAATGTTGTAGAAACTTGTTTTTAAATACAAAATAAATGTTCAAATTATTCCATTAAATCTTGTTTGTTTCACTCATTATTTAGAACACTGGACCCAATAAATTAAATTAAAACCTGAACGGGTTTTTGCTCATGCTGAACACAACGCCCTTTTTTAAGTATATTTTCACTTGTTATATTATCGTTATGGCATTTACAACTATATTTCTTGATACTCATTTAACTTACTGAAATGTCGTTTTCTAGGTTTGTCACACAATTTCTCCCTTTGCAGTATTTTAGTAATGATATTATTTAAAGTTGGTTTACACATTCATGACTCTCATGTACTCGTAAAATGAATCAATGAGGTTAAAAGTTAAAAATACCATAACAATAACTAATTCAAACTTAGCCAAGACAAGGTGGAGAGGAAATGTAGCTTTCGCAGTCCGACGATACGTAAGCTCACTATGGCAACTTTCCCTTTGCACATTCAGGTGTAGTAGTCGATTCTTGCTAAAACAATTAATGCGCTGGTTTGTGATGTTTTGAATCCTCCGCAAAAATGCCTTCTAAGCAGAACTGAGGGCTAAATCTACTTTACGATTAATTTACTGTGCACATGGAGTCGCTGTAGAGCCAAGTTGTGCTATGTGTATAGTATTTGCAAGGAGACATCCCAATAAGAAGCTGCAACTGATTGCATAGTATTCGAAAGGATGAGAAATTTTCTTTAATGCCTTTAAAATGAAGAAGCTAGGGAAACCATATCATCGAGCGTCATATTTAAGTAACGAAATTATTTAACAAATTGAATATATCTTCCTTGCAGATTTTTACGGTGTGCGGAAAAAATGTCATCCGGAAAAAAGAAAAACGGAAAGAAAGCCCACGGAAAATAAGGAACGGAAAAAACGTCTCCCGGAAAATAAGGAACGGAAAAAAAGGAACTCTAAAATCTCGCCAAATATTGTCGCCAATCGGAGTTGGGGAAACCTCCCAAATTCTAATTTAACCGGCAGGGTTATAACGGGCTCTCTTGAGGGAGATTTTAAGGGTAAGACGCTGAGCTAGTTGCAGCCGGGCAAGATCATTTTGATAGCAGGTTTTAATATTCTTATCGCAAACTGTGACTAAATTTCATCTACAACGGTTTGTTATAATACTGCTTTTAACGCTCAGTTATGCGACAATGTTTCACTCCTGAACCACAGCTTAAGGTTATAAATACATGAGGTACGAGGGGAACAATTACTAATGACCATGACCCGCTGGTCAACCCTCTATTTTTACCATCGGACAGGCCAGCAGCTCTATCTTCTTTCAATTATCGTCAGAAGATTTCCCTAACCCGCAGGTATGGTTGTTACGATAAAACTATTATCTTCCATCTTGGCGATATTTCTAAACATCCCCTATTTTTCCCATTGCAAAAGAATGGTGACTTATTTTCCGTTTTCTAATTTTCCGGTGCCTATCTTTCCGTTCCTTATTTTCCGGGTGACATTTTTTCCTACAACTGATTTTTACACGGGAGACGCTGATATCTTTTACCTGGGTTAATAAACATTCCACTTGTTTTCACTTTAGAAACTCTGCTTTTATACTCAATGGTCCAGCCGGCAAACCTATAGAATGACTTCTGCGGATTCGTTGCATAGCTACTTCGGCTATGTCATTAAGAAATGAGAAGAAAAGCGTGTGTTTTGGCAATCTTGGTTGACAATACACCCTACTGAACAATCAAAGTGTGGCCCTCTTATCCGGTTTCAAACGCTTATGTTTGTTTCAACCAATCTACTTGTTACTAAATTACTTCTTTATCTCAGTTACTTGTTACTCAACCACGATAACTGAATTTTCATCTCATTTGCGTAATCGAACAACTTTCTTTTACCTGTCATTTGCTTTCCTGATGTTCTCTTTTAATAAAAAATCCATTTTTGTCATTTTGTATTCCTTTCGGAACATCTCCTAATTTTTTTCAGTAGTGCATTAAAGAAAATATTGGTACTGCAAAATGGAAATATTACTTTGCGGCGTAATTAACTCTTAATTCTGCATATTTAAATTACTTATGTTACAGAAAATGAATGGTATTAAAGTAAGTATAGCACATAAGGATAGCATACGTCTAACTCATTTACTGTAAAGGACTTTATCACTAATCTTAACTGCAAATCCAACTTTGGAAGTCAGTTTTAAGACTCTAAGCACCGCAGGAGGTTTCTTAGGCGTTATATAATTAGAAGGCTTTCGTTCTGAGATTTTTATGACCGAGTACTGTTATTTGAGAAAAGTATTGCGCTTTCCGAATCAACATTTTGTTCGGAATTTTCGGTCCTAATTTATCCTCAAAGGAGCGGGTGAAGCGTCTTCTTACGTTCCTGCTAGGATTAAAGGTACGGAACTAGTTAAATTTGCCGTTTCTCCTACTGAAACAATTCATTGCGCTTACAGATCTCTAAAGTATTTTGTCGAAGTAATAGTCTAAATGAGACTTAATGCATTTTCGTTTTCATATCTGGAACTTATTCTGAAAAAGAAAGGGATACATATTTGTTTTTCAGTGCTATTATGTATTTGAATTTATCATTATTATTCCAAATCATGCAAAATCCTGATCTTAATTCTTAGTAATTTTGGGTCGTATCTGCAACTTAGGTAAAAGGAAAAATCGACTTGGTTAATTTGAATAGTCTGCGAAATTTCTAAGTATCTACTTTTCTTTATGATGCAAACAAAACAAATATTCCAAATTAGGTACTTGAAAAATATAGAAAAGACAACTTTATAAAGAAACTTTTAGCAGATTTACGTATGAAAAATCATTCTGTATATCGTTCCAAATAATTGTTGCGAAAGGAACCAAAGTTAGAAATGTAAAGAAGAAAATAAATATAAGTGATGTCGAATGTCATATGTCGTGCGTTTAACATAGTTAAGGTGTTTGCGCACACCTGTAGAGACATTAGGATTTTTTGAAGCAGAAGAGATGAAACGTGAGCAATACCCTAGCCGGGACTCGAACCACGGACCTCGAATACAAGCCGAGCGTGCAAACCACTACACCAAGAAGGTGGGAGAAGTATCTTATGCACTATCATCTATTTAGCAAGGTTTTATCAAAGAATCATAAGTTAGAATAATTATGACATCTTTATTTAACAAACTAGAGACTTTGATTAGCACAAATAGTATACAAATCAAAGTTAACAGTCTTTACAAACGTTTAAATCGAAGTGTTGAAATAAAGAACTTACAAGACACTCATTTAAAAATTTTGAATATCTTCAGACTTACCTATTAGCAATATTATCAAGAGTCTATTCCATACAAGAAAGTAACACGCTGAAAACAATAAAGCATAAAAAATAATGCGTGTACAAAATCTTTTCAAGACTTCTGCAACAGGAAAAGAGTAGAATCCTCTCTCGCCATTGCATCGTTTGGCGCTCCTTTGTTTCTGACATTGCCGAGTTTCATTATGAAAAGTGACACTAACTTATCCTAACAATAAATTTCACGTGCCTTACAACTATCAAAACGTTCACTGTTTTAAGATGATTATGATTATATCTGTACTTATTTTGAACAGTAATTTGCAAGAACCACAGATGTTACCCAGATGGAATTTAGCTTGGTAAAGACAAAACCGCTTATTCTGACATTGGGAGAAATAATTTAACTGACATGATGAGAATTCTCTTTCTGTTAGTTCTAACAGATCAAAGAAATAAAGTATTTCGAAAACTGCTATTGGATTATCAAAATTTGGGGGACCTTTATGACAAGTGTGAGGCATTGTGAGGACATCATGAAATATCCATGTGCTTTTATTTCATCTAGCCATTCGAAGATTTAGGTGAATAATTTCAAAATGCTACATCTGAAATTGTACCTTAAGGAAGAACTGATAAACGAAAACAAGTTCTATTTTTAGATGGACAATAATATTTTCACAAAATACGAGAGCTAATAAACTTCAGGTGAGTTTCCATTTTGTTGTATGAATGCATAGTAAAACGAAAGCATGAATTTGAAAGAGACATAATTTGAAAACGTATATAGTATACACATGAGAAACTGGTACACATTAAATATTTTCGGTAGAATGAAAACAGTATGAACCTGTAAAATAATCTTCACAGCAGATGGCATGATATCTATAAAGGTAAGTAGCTAAATGTTTTCTTCAAGAAAAGTATCATATGCCAAAGATATCTACTTCAAAATTCACTGAAAGGGTATCTGGCTTGTTAAAGGTGCGATGTTAGTTAATTTTGTTCAAGTATGTATGATTAAGTTATTTGAATACACGAGGGATATCTGCCAAAGCAGACGATTGTATTCATAAGGCGTTTTCTAAGAGAAACGTTTACTAACTTGATGCAATGGAAAAGTAAAAAAAAAAATAAAAATCAGCGGACCTGAGTTCGAAATAGAACTGACCACTAGTATTCAATACTCTTCAAACAGTGCAAATAATATATACATGTAGAGATTAATATTATATGGATGCCTAATTTCATTATATAATATACTATTAAAAATAACATCTGTAACCATTCTTCTACAAGCAGAAAGGCTGGATAGCTCTAAAAGCATTTATTAACACAGTACGGGAACAAGAACATGTATATCAAAACAGAAGAAACAAAAAACCGAAATACCTTAAAATTTAGAATTAACATTCAAGTCACGCCGCAGCTGGAGATCGACTGTTGTAAGTTGTTCTCGTTGCCACTAGATGACGTTCGATAAATAGTTCCCTTATATCCAAATAATTCTGTTACAGATGCGAAAAATTTGATGTAGACACATGACTTCCTTGTATGCACTATTAAATTATACACAATTTTCCTGCATTTCATTTAAACATATTTCCTTGAATTCCAATAGAGATCTACTTCTCATTCAATTAATTCAGATCTCATTTCGCTGCAAAGCAAAAATACACAAAATCTCACAACATCTTCATTAAAAATTGTAAAATATAGAGAAAAACATAAAACATAAAATTCAGTTAAAACAAACAAACAAAAAAAAAGCAATTATTACAATAAATCTAAAACGATGTGTAAAAGAAACAAAAGCGTTTTTCACAGATGATTCAGTATTTCTCATTCAATGATTTCAGTACTCACTTCGCGACAAGGCAAAAATACATAAAAACTCGAAATATCTATATTAAAAATTACGAAGTAAATCTTAAACACTTATTTCCTCGAATAAATTCCAGAATGGATTAAGCATGATTTAATTCGCAATCATAAAAGAAAGCGTTATCTTTGTTGTTGCGAAGCTTAGTATCTCTAGATTGGCAACAAATCCAGTATTCTCCTAAGTTTCAAATGTAAACAAATATGAGCACCATGAGAAAAATGATTAGGCTTAGCCGCAATGAAACAACGTTTAAATTGATGGTAATGCTACAACTCTTGCACGCATATTTACTAAAGGCATAAAAACCTTAATCGGAAGATACGAACAACATAATTCAATCATTTTTAAAACAAAAAATTCACAATTTATCAAAATATAAGAATACAAAATTTCATCTGTACAACACATGACTTCCTTGTGTGGAATATTAAATTATACGCAATTTTCCTGCATTTCACTTAAACATATTGAATTAACAGTTAACGAATTTTGAATTAAACCTACATCGTCGATAGAACATAAACCACAATAGAATAAACGCACTCTTTAAAGTTCACTATATTTATTTACCAACACCCACACTTTCTGCTCGAGGTTCACTTAACAGCCCTACATCTCATTCCTTTTATAACTCAGACTGAGCATTATAGCATCTGAAAAATTATCCCAAAATCTATTAAAATACTATAATAAATCCAAAACGATGTATAAAAGAAATTAAAGAAATAAAAAAAAAATTACAGGCGATTCACGCCGCTTATCTAATGCGCTACTGATTAATTCAATTCTCACTACGCGATAAGACAAAAATAAATAAAAATTCAAAATATTTTCATTAAAAATTGAAAGATGTAGAAAAACATAAAACACCAAGTAAGTTAAAACAATTAAAAAAACAATTTTTACAGTTAAAATTACTATTTTTACGCAGAAAACCAGCTAATAACTTAAATGATAATTCCAGAATGAATCAAGCATAATTTCATTAGCAATAATGAAAGAAGACGTTACTTTGTTGTTGCTAAGCTTAGTTCCTCTAGATTGGCAACAAATCCGCTATTCTGCTAAGCGTCAAATGTAAACAAATATGGCCGCTTTCATAACCAAAAATTAGGCTTAACCGCATTTAAAAAAGTTTTAAATTGTTGATAATTCCACAATTATTGCATGCAGGTTAACTAAGGGCATAAAAGTTTTAACCGAAAGATAAGAACAACATAACTTAATCATTTTTAAAGCAAAAAAAAATGCACAATTTACAAACTTATAAGACTAAAGAAACTGAGCTCACTGAGCCGAGTAACAGAGAGGATATATATACATATATATATATATATATATATTTATTTATACTTTTAGTGCGGCCGATGGCAACCAAAATGCCAGGCGCACATCTGCATGTTATAGCCTCCCTGCATACAAAATTGCAACGTTCCTAGGCTTTTTGAGTTATGCGAGATGTATATACGTACGTACGTACGCACAGACGCCACGAAAAAAATCTCTTCAGAATCCATTTTAAATCAGTTTTATATTTTTTTGGGGGGAAGAGGGTCCTTTATTCTGTTCTTACGCACGAATGACACTCCAAAACATCATTAAATCGCATTCGATAGCGGTCAAAATAGATATTTTCGTTGAATTATGATACCCGAATTTTTTTGCGCTTACAATACTTCCTTTCTACTTCGTACAAGGAAGTAAAAAAATCTCTTCAGTACATATCACAAAAATTAAAACTTTATGAATTTCCTAGAATAAGAGTTATTTATTTATTTGGAATGATTAAAAACTATCTGATGATTCACGAAACTGAAGTTTACTTTTGGTCCCACTCGGCAAAAAGACGCGGAAGTTGGTCCCAAAACTGACTTATTTCACTATTCTACTGAGTTTCAAATGTAAACAAATGGCAGCTCATTTGGCTTAGCTCGCCACTTAAACTTTTAAATTTTTGATAATTCTAGAACTATTACATGCAGATTAAGGCATAAAAACCTTAACCGGAACATAAAAACCATATAATTCAATCACTTTTAAGGGCAAAAAAATGCACAATTTACCAACATATAAGAATAAAAAAAGCTAAGCTCATTGAGGCAGATAACAGAGTGGGAAATATAATACATATTTATATACAACTGGTGCAGCTGATTGCACGAAAAAGGGAGGCACACAACTACATGTTATAACGGTTTCATATACAAAATTTCAACGTTCTGCGGCTACTCGTTCTTAAGTTATGCGAGATACGTACAGATATAAAAGAAATTCTCTTCTGAACCCATTTTAAATCCATTTTACAATCCATTTTGGCAAACACAGTCCTTTTTAATGCCCGTACGTACGAATGCCACGCAAAAACATCGTTCAAATTATTATTGGAGAGGTGCAACAACAAGAATAAGAGTTATATTTGTAAATTTTGTGGAACTAGTAACGATGGTTTAACTACGGAACCATTGAAACTAGTCCTGCAAAATTTAGAAATATAACGCTGATTCTTGTTCTTTGACTTCTTCGATAATCATTTTTCGACGTGGTATTTTAAACTAAATCGTTTAAATGGTTTCGAGAGCAGTTGAAATTGATATTTTGGTTGAAACATGGTATCCGAAATTTTTCGCGGTTGCAGTATTTCGTTTACATTGTGCAAGGAAGTAAAAAGATGGTAAATGTTTCTTAAATTAAAAAGTAAAGAAATTGATTTAGAGCCATATATTGATAAGTTGATTTAGAGCTATATATCGAACTATAAATCGATATAAGTGGATTCATACACGTTTGCCAAGAAAAAGGAAGAGAGAGAAGGAGACAGAGAGAGGAGCTAGGTGGGAAATGAAGCGTTGGAAGAAGCATCAGCTTTGCATCAGTCTTATAGTACATTTTTCCTTTTTGTTCCAGTATTGTTTTATTTTATTGGAATAACTTCTGATTGTTTTGGGTAAATATAATGTTGAGAAATCTATCCGTTTTCTTTCATTATAGATCTTATGGAGAGCCTTTTAGTGTCTAAGATGAAAGGTATTATTGGAAAATGATTGAAGGTTATGATTGAAGAGTCGTTAGTTTCTAAAGATATAGCTTCTTTTTTATCATAGATGTTTTGATAGGAGATAAAAATAGCAAAACTGGAAGAAGAGGGAAGTTCTCTCTCCAATTAAGTATTGCTAGATTTCTTAACATTGTACGAGTCAAAGTACTTCGTTATTTGCTTCAAGCAGACTGCAACTGCAATATGAATGGCCTTCCATTTAAGCCAAAATAAGAACATAGTTGAATAGTTCATTGCTGTTGTTCTCATACTCAAGTAGAGAAGAATGGTAAGGTAACATAAATAAGTTTCAATACAATAATATATAGATTATGCATAGCATATCAAGGTAGAATTTAGCGTATGAAGCGCCGCCTAATATAGGGAAAAAATTTGTTCACTTATAGTCATTAGATTTGGCAAGAATTATATGCCAGATGATGTTTGCAGAATATTTGCTAATTAGTTAGAATATTAACGTTGTTTTGTTTGCTCAGTAGAGTCCACAATTAATTTAGCTTAGCATATACACAGTTTTGGTTCTTATAAAAAGCGAAAGAAATAAGTTTGATAGAATTGAATAATAGAGAAATTTCCGCTACAGCTAAAACAACTAGAAAAATTCCGTTAGAGAACACGACGATCATATATGCAGGAAAGAAATGAGAATAAAATACTGATATTTGCAAAATCTTCAACATGATATTAGAAGTCTGAGAAAGGTGAAACTTAGAAATGGATGAAAAAAGAAGATTTCATAGCCATCCATGAAGACCTTGCCAACATCGAGAGGAAAAAAGGAAGATTTGGAGATAAAGAATTGTTACATTTCATCTACTCAACTACTAGAGCACAGAGTTTAATTTAGTGAGTTTGACTCTAAATTTCAATTCCGTTTACCGGATCGACATATTCCTGAATTTTCTGAAAAACATACCGAACAGAGTAATTTTAAATTACAATTCGAGAAGATTATTGTGAATAGTACTCAGTTAACAGATCTTCTAAAGCTCTTTTTTGCTAAAAGCTGTATTAAATGAAGCAAAAGGTCTTGAAACCGCTAATGGTACTTTCAGTTCTTTTCAAAGCTCCTCAACACCGATAAAAAATGAAAGAATTGTAACTGAAACGCATAAAAATTAATAATTGGGATTTAACTATTAAATTTCAAATCGATAAAGGGCATAAAGTTTATAACAGATAATGTTACAAAAGATCTAAAAGCCTTAAATTGTGTATAGTATGAGAAAAGCAATTTCTGATATTTCGAGGTTTTAACGAGCGACGGCTTAACGAGTTAAGCTGGGATATTGATGCGTACAATGCTGCACGAAGGAACAAATGTTCAACTACTTACTGAGCGGTTAGACGTGATGAAAACAACATTAAGAGCGAGTTTGTAGAAATTTTACTTTTTAATCATATAGGGATTTATATTTATTTTAAATAAACAGTTCAATTTAATTTTAAGTTACTTTCCTAGAATCCTTCATTCCCTTAATTGTCAGTGCCACAATATTTGAATTTGGTAGCGCGCGTTAAGAATGCAGTTTCTACCAGTGGGAGAAAAAGTTTAAATATCGATGTTCTAGTAGGGAAATTTAGAGAGAGTGTGAGAAATCTCTGTACGTGGTTGCAACGCAAGCTTCGGCTTAGCATTTATGGCTGGTTAGACGTGGCTGAATAGTTATTATCTTGCTGCCACTAGACTCGTCTACGCACTGTAGGATACAGGATTGATTGAGCCCGTAGTTTAATTCTACTACTTGTGAATATCTCCAATTTTGAGTTTTGATTCTACTGTTTTAGTTACCGCCCAAACAGAGGAGTAGTTTGTTAGTGTCAATTTGACGCATTGTAAATAATTTAAAGAGTTTAATAAAGGGTAGTTTTGACCCTTCTTCGGTGCAATCACTATTTCTCCAGATTCTACACAACAGATAGTTACAATCAGAATAATTAAATTGTTGAATTTATTTAGTTCAAATCATAATTAGTTACGTTTAATATGTGCACAAAGAAAAACTTATACTTTTCTGAATGAAACAATGTTTCTATTTCAAAGCTACATTTTCGGTTTAATTCGTGTGCGAAAAATAAAATACAACGATAGTTCTTGATGTGCTTGGGAGAATAAAAATTTTATTTTTCAGTTTTACTTATTTTAAAGAACATTCTTTTAACGGTTTCACTCTGTAATCCTACTGTTTCTAGAATGTTCAATGAATGAATTTTGAACAGTGAAAAATCAGATTTTTCAAAGAAATTTCAAGACCAGATTTTCGAGGATATGAGAAAGGACACTTGTAAAAAATAAAATCCTTTTATCATTTTTTAAAAATTTTTAATAGCGGGCACTAGCTGTCATAGCTTTGGCTACCATTAAAGCCGGAAGCTGTGGTCACTTTATTATAGAGGCATTTAATAGGCGGGCCACCGTTGCCTCCTTTGACAGGCAGACAACAACACCCATGTCTTCTCCAAGATTCGAAACCTGGCAATCAGAGTCGCTAAACACTGTTCCATCTGGAAGGAGACTGCCTAGTCTGATGACATTGTTGAAAACTGAGTTTCAATAAACTCGTCTTAAAATATGATTGCGGAATTCCCAGCTGCAGTAAGATAACTTCCTCGCAAAGCGGGGTTAGAGTTGCCAGCAAATGTCAAAGAAAGGCAGGGTTGGCACATCATTTGGATGTTTGGGACAAATTGGCGACATGCCATAGATGAAGCGAGAACATTCCAAAACTCATTCTTAGCGATTTTCCTCAGGAATGTTCTCGAAGGCAGGTTAAAGCTATATATACCTTGCCTGCACGCGGAGTAGGATAGTGAATCTTGAATTCAGAGATTAGCTTGAGAACAACAGACCGAGTCAGAGCTATATATTAGTGCTTTGCCGTGAAGCTACCTTTACCGTAAGAACCTGAAGCCTGTGTTGCCGATCTTTACAGCATGTTTGTCGGAATTTTTCAACGAATGTAAACGTGTCTTTGGAACTATCCGTTGTAATGGTGCTTACTGGCGAATAATTGTGTTTTGATTTTTCATCAGGTGTTATTACTAATTACTCAAAATCCACGAACCCTTAGAAGGCAACAATATTCTGTCTCTTTCAAATACCTTTATGAAAGATTGATTGATTATTGGGGCGAAGTCCCCAGTCCACCTAGCCGAATTGTGACGGCCGTATGACTCATTAGGTGACCAACCTATTCAACAACATCACGGTAGCAAAATGAAAAGAAACAAATTAATAAACCTTTATGGAAGATACATTGTTTTCACTTACAAAGAAGATTTTCACGTGAGATCATGTCTTGAGAAGGATGGGCTAGAAGAATGGAAATATTTAAAAGCAGCCCTTCCAAGTACTATTACTGAACAGAATATTTTTGTCTTCCATGCAGTCTCTTATATAATTGTTTCTAAGACTGTTGCATTTGGCAAAGCATAACCCCTTTAATTTTTCTTTGAAATTTAATCTGACTACCACTGAGTAATAAATTGAGCGATACAGAATAAATAAACGCTCTTTTAAGAATTTAAATCTTGAATTTGCTCTTTTAGTAGTTTAACCAAGTTTAAAAGGCTTTTAATTTATAAACGTCTCTAAATGATAATTTTATGAACATCTGAGGATATTTTACAATTAGTAAGAAAGGGTTTTAATGCCACAGTTTACGTAATTTGTAATTCTTTTAAATTCTCATGATCTGCATCTCGAAAAGCCCTTTTTGTCGGAATAAATGCTTAAATTTTGTCACTAAATGTTATACCCTATATTAATTTCTTTAAAAAATTAAATAATGAGGAATGTGTATGTATGTATATTGCTGCGTTATACGGGTTCGTGGGTTTGAGAGTATCCGATGAAAACACGATGCAGAACAATAAAAAGCACAATTTATTTACAAGAATCACTATTTACAGCACAGTTCCAAAATTACCTTTAAAAGCGTCGAAAATCTACAATAAATACACTGAAACAATCAGCAACACAGCTTCAGGCTGTAACTGTAAAGGTAGCTTCACGGCAACACTAAACTTATAATAAACACCGTGGAACAATCACCAATACACTGTCAAGCTATACTGTAAAGGTAGCTTCACGGCAAAGCACTATCTCGATCGCTTTCCGTTCACAAAACTCTCGCGTAGCTTAGCACTCACAGTAAGTAGCTATTCTCACAATGCCGGCTCTCAGAAACGCAAGGGTTTATATAGCTTTTCCTTAGGTTCCACAGGTTTCGAGAAATATCTCGACAGGAAGTTATTCTAGAAACTTCCTGATTGGACCATAGGATTTTGGTCGCCAAATGGGCGATAAAGTCGCCAATCTGGCAACCCTACCATACACTATTTTATGGCAACCCTAGTGCTATGCCGGAAAGCTTACATACAGGCGCAACCGCCGAATTTTCCGCAACAATATATATGTAACTAACACTGTGGTATAATGGTGGTACTTTAGAGCCAACATGTAGTCTTCTACCATAACATGTATATATCAAAGCCCAAATTCTAAATTTCAACTTATTTTATTCATTTATTTCAGGTTTTGTATAAATTTAATAAATTTTTTATTGGTAAACTCAACGATTTGAAAGAATCAGAAACACTTATTCAATATAACACATTTTTATCTCTGGCGCGCTAGACTCTTGCATTCGGCAAAAGTAGGATATTTAACTTTTAATTCTATTAAAAAAGCTCAGCTATTTGAAAATAATATGTTGTCACTGCCTGAAATAAAATATCTTTGCCCACGCCTCACTGTTGCCATTCAATAAAGCCTGAATATTTAACTTTCAGATATAATCTAGAAGGTTAATTAGTAACAAACTAAGCGATTTAAAAGGAAAAATTACATTTCTTAATAATATCTTTTCTACTTTTAATGACTTTTCATGCAACGTAAGTTCGCGGAAAGAAATGCTTAGTAATGAAGATAAAAAGGCAAAAAAAGTGTTTTAGGCGGAGTGAGTTCAAAAGCATATTGGTAACATGAGACGCTCAGGGAGAGCATAAAAACCTCAACAAACTCCCTGTTAGGTCTGAATTCTTTCAAAAATTCTTTCTTTCATTTTTAAACTTTATTTAGAAATTCGTAATTGTTAGTTCCTTTTTGAAGTGTAGGTAGACTAAAATTTTAATATTTGCAATTCCCGCTCTTTGACATGTATTCAGTAGTAATGATAAAAGTGTGAAAATATGATTGTGACCAGATATTACTTTGTTGAAGATTCATCAACAAAACTCTACTCATGTTGAATTATTTAATTTAGTATTAAAATACTATTAATAATTTTTTCTTTAACTATTCATATAGCAAAATAAAGTTTAAATATTATTATGTCAATAATTCATACACGGGATATATACTTTTAGGTTTGTTGGTGGATTTGTCTTCCCAGTTTATGTTAATAAAATCTATATGATTGTATTTTTTTTTGTTTGTTTATGGCATCATCTCCTCTGAAGCGGCTGGGAATTGAGTTTCGAGAGAGGTACTCCCGTATTCCAAACATTCGTGAGAAACCATTTCCACCATTATCATCTTCGTATGGCTTTAGTAGAGGAGATACTAATTCCAAACTCTTAATAAGTGTTGCCACTGCTCGCTTTCAAATCGTAGAGTTTGTTAATAAAAGTTTGCAAGTTTTACACACTATGAAATACAAATAGCCTCACCAAACATTAAATATGTTATTATTATATAATATCATATTCTGACGTCAAAGAAAGCACACGATTGCATGTGACATCACTGTATGTCGAAACATTTTCGTGTGATGATTTTAAATAAATAGCTGCTGTTGACAACGTTTTTGTTTCAGGCTAGGATAATTGACACTATATGTTGTTATTGTCACGTTAATTCTTTTATTGATATTGAAAAAAAATTCCTTATATTAAAATATTATATTAAATTTAAATCAAGACGTCATACGTTTACGTGTTAACCTGATATGTTAAAAGGTTTTGTTCCTTTGTTTGGCAACAACAAAAATTATTCATGAATTAGTTGTTGCTAGGAAAGAATGAACTGATTTCATTCATACTGAAATGTTTTTTATGCATTTTCTTTTCAGGTGTACTCTCTAAATTACGAGAATCATGACAAGCAATGAAGTATTTTGTAACCAAGAGCACAGAAGAATAAGTTTCATTAACAGGAATATAGAAATATAAATTATTTTCTCTAAAATAAAGCAGCCACTTATTCAGTTTCACTACGTCATTATTATTAGCAGATATATCTCAAAACCGTTTAGTAGACGTTTGAATATTTACGTCGTAATAAAAAGAATCCATTTAGCTATGTCTATACAATTACATGTAGTTTATATTCCCCCAGGTTTCCAAGATGTTCATTGCATAACGATAAAATCTTAAGCAATTTTGGATGAAACTGAAGGTTCACTTTAGAGTCTTAAAATCATGCAACATAACCAATATTGTCAGTTTTTTTAATATCACATTGAGCTTAAATGAGGTAAATTCTTACACTTTGAAATGTTTCAATTGATAGATATGTTGTTGAAATTATACATTAGTTGTGTTTCACTTTCTCATCCTCAGAACGATTATATTGCTACAAAACTGTAATTAAAATAAACTGTTATTACAAGGTTTTTAGCATTCAAATTTAAAATTGGTTTCTAAAGAGTGTCATTGTTTTCTAAAGACTTTCTAAACAGATATCTTGTATCGGCGCAGTGATCGATTAGAGTTTTATAAGAAATAACGAGTCAAAAATGCAAGTGAATCTCATAATGCAAACAATTATTTTAAAGAGTTTGCACTACACATTTTTGTTTTCCATTGGTAGAAACGTTTGCTAACAGTGTTAGGAAATGGCGAAAGATTATGCGGTGCGATATATTCAGTTGAGGATAACGTAAAGTCCTTTACAAATATTTCACTGTGATTACAGAAATCCATTTTAAAGTAATTCCCCCCGGTCATAAAACATTGCTTGATTATAAGGAATTTAGTATTAGCTTTTAACATTTCCTGCACCATGAGACTATATGTTGCAGCTGAAAATTAGGCAAAATGGTAGAAAAACAATAATGCGATAATATTGTTGTATGCATTATTTAACTTTGACCTTAGAGCAAATAACTGTTTATTAATTTATTTCCATCTGTCTCTCAGGACACCCACATTTTTGTCATGGACCAAAAATATTTTGCAACATACCGATTAGTTTGGAAGCATATGTCTGAAACCTCTGTCTCAAAAAACTTATCATCCTGAAATATTTCATCTGAGTGAAAGAAACTGAACGACACAAGACATACGTATAAATTCTAAGTGTTTTTTTTTAATTTCAATTTAATCAGAGTTATTGGAATCCTTTAGTTCAATAGACCGCAATTACATAAACCGAAAGCATCTAGAATTACCATTTACTCCCACTGCATTAAACATAGTCTTGGAATAAGGATGTGAATGAAATAAAACCAGTCAGGTAATATGAAATTAAGAGGCTGATGTGTAATCAGCTATGATTAAGTGTGTGATATTAGAAAACTGTTTATTGGAGTAAGAGGTTTCGTTTCTTTAAAAAAGCCATTTCTGAGAAGCAATTCATAATTACGCCGCCATGGAAAATGATCTCATTTTTAAATCATGATATTTTTCCTTGTTCTGTTTATTTTATTTTGGAGCTTAGGAAAATATTATCATGACGTTGCAAATGATCTCCAAATGTTTCTTTCATTTTATAATTTCTGTCCCATGGCTAATATTCCAACCACTATTCCCCTTGCTTTTAATATACATTCTTTGTCAGTAAAGTTCCAGGGCAGTTTTTTTATTTCAGAGTTTGCAGTACTAAAAGGACAAATATTGTTTTTATATTACAGGTTATGTATTCTTGACATGACCTTGGCCTTGTTTCCACGCAGACGTACTAAGTGATAGGGCTGTGCTTCAGATTGTTGTCCCATTCGTTCAGGTGACACAATGGTTGCTGATTGTGAGAAAAGAGTGAACATCATTAAGGTCTGCGTTAAGCTCGGGAAAACCCTTAGTGAAACGTGAAATATGATTAAGCAAGCATATGCAGGCGAGTCACTTTCAAGAAGTCGTGTTATCGAGTGGCACAAAAAGTTTCGTGTAGGCAGAGATCCAGTGCAAGACGATCCCAGAGCTGATACCGATGCTTGGAGAGTGTAAAGCAGTTATTCCAAGAAGACCGTCGCGTAATTGTACGTATGACATTAGAAGAACTGAATTTAAATCGTGATGTGTGTCATAAGATTTTATGCGAAGATTTAGGGAAACGGAAACATAATGCAAGAATCGTCCCTCAGTCCACTAACAAATGAACAGAAAGAGGAAAGACTAAAAATTTCTGCTGAACTACTGCATAGAGACAGACGTGATCCCACATTTGTGCTAAAGATTATTGTGATTCTTTTCTTGTTTCCGTGAGTGAAAAAGGTGACTGAAAGGAAAATTTCCACAAGATTATTGCAGGCATCGAACGAGCTGTGACAAATGAGTTTGCAAGCTTCGCAGTTGAAGATTTCAGTGCTTGCTTCCAAGATCTCCAGAAACGTTGGCAGTTGCTTATAGATAGCCAAGGGGACTACTTTCATAGCAGCTAGGATTATTACTGTAAATGCAATTTTATATTTTTTACGACATTTGTCCAGGAACTTTTCGGACAAAGGATGTATGTTTGGACTTTTATAGTAGCATAAAATTTATTATTTATTCCTTGAATGATCTGGTTGTGAAAAATTATTATGCTTCCCAATTATTTTATTTTAGTAGGTTTTTTGGTTAAATACCTAATTAATTAATAATAATAACTACAATTACAAGATAGACTAAAACTTATTCAAAGAAGCTTTATTACCCGAATGTAACAAAATATATTAGAATGTTATTGGAAATGTAAACATGCAAAAGCTAAAAGTACTAAACCTATAACAAAAAAGGCGAACATATGTGATGAAGTTGTTTATAAGGACAATATAAGACGTTTCTAATTATGAAGTTTAAGAGTTTGTTATGTTATCTAATGTCTATAGGAAAAAAAAACGAATTTCGCAATTTTCAATAAGACTACTGAATACAAAAGATCCTAGAACTAAATATGAATGCTACACTTCATGTTAAAATAACAAATATAAAATGCTATTAATTTAGGATAAATTTTTGTGAATGTGAAAAGCTTCAAGAAAATCCAATTCCCTAATAGAACCAGCTTTCTGGATAATTTTAGCAGAACCCAAATCAAAACTGTGATTGAATTTCCAACTATGATTAGCTATTGAAGATTTGTTAATTTCGCCTTTTCGGACGTAAGATTCGTGTTCTTTTATGCGAGCATTAAATCCAAGGTTTTCACATTCACAAAATTTTACCCTACTTAGTCAATGACTTCACTTCCAATCCAGTCTTGCCTAATGCCTTCAAAATTCTACTAACTTAATCCTTCATTTTAATTACTATTTCTGTCGATAGATGGCGCTATCAGCTCTTCCACTGGTCGCTTGTGGGTACAAATATGATCGACATTCGCTTTCTCGCTTTTGCAGAATTTTTTGCTCCTGATGAAGGCAGACCCGTTTTGCCCTCGAAATCGATTGGGGTTTTACAAAATCTACGCCGAATACAGGGTTGTCGATTTGCCTGTTTATAAACCAATCATCTATTCAAATATTCTTCCTCCTGAAATTTCTCGTAATGTCAAATGTAAAGAATTATGTCTCACAAATTACGTAATAGTTATGAGATAGACTAAAACTTATTCAAAGAAGCTTTATTAACTGAATGTAACAGAAAAAAATTAAAATGTTATTGGAAATGTAAACATACAAAAGCTAAAATCACGAACACCCAACAAGCTTCTGCCTAGGACAATGTGTACGTTGTAACGTTGTAAGGTATAACTTATAAGTTAAATATAAGGTATAACTTAAAGATGTGTATAAGGTCAGTGTTCAGGAAATAAAATGTTATCCAAAATGACTGATCTGATTTTAGGTGTCTCTAACTTTTAATTTAGGAATAAAAAGTGACACATAATACGCAAAAGGAGATTATGTACAAGAAGCTAATTATGTAAATTAATTTCAAGTTTTACACAGATTTTTTATTACAGAAAAAATGTCGAGAAAATAATTAAATTCTCCGCAATTTCTGTACATATCTTTATTAATGTTTTCCTGTAGCTTTGTCACGAAATGCGAAAAACAAAAATCTACTCCTGATGGTTAAATTTGCATATTAAGGAAATAATGAGTTTGGAGTGCAGCCAGGAAATATCAAATTAGTGGATCCACTATGATTATTCTAATAAAGAATGGGAACTTCCAAAAATGACTTCAATATTTTGGGTAATATTCAAAAATGTGTATCATCAAATACATCAAATAAATTCAGTGTTAATACGTACGAAATTATGTTCGTATGATGTAAGGTAAATATTCTGAAATCGCTCATTAGAGATTTTTAGCCTCCGGCTAATATCAAATGTATTTTTAAAGAAAAATTAGTTTTATAACTTTATTTAGAAACCAGTTATTATTCAAAACATACATTTGACTAAACGCATTGCATTAATTCTGATTTAAGTGTCCGTAACATAATTCCATAATTTAATATTAAAATATTAAAAATACATTGCTTATTTGAAGTAAAAACTTCAGTGCCATAAAATAAAATTCTAAATGAGACGAAACATGGCACACAGATAGAGAAAAGCCTTTCAATCCAAGAGTTAGATGTCCCTATGGCAAAATATACACGTAGTTTAGAACTCAATAAGCAGAAATGTAAACTCTTTTTCTATCTCGGCAATGTATCGGTAAATGTTCGAATGTTAGCCTGAATACTGTGACAGCAGAAACCACAATTTATTTTCATTTCTACGCTACTGAAGAACATAAATTACATATATACTCTTGACCCCAACTTCGCAAATGGAAAGAAGTTTGTAAATTGCTCTGACCAAAGAGAACCCATGACATTTTAACAAACAAAAAGGCTGAAGCGAGCTCTCTATATGTAACTGTGAATTACATTCGCAATTAAGGAAAATTTAGAATAACACAGAAATCGAAGGCTATAGTACAAATTTCACCTGTAGAATCATCGCGCACATCTTCATGAATAATACACAAATTGCAGGAAGCCATCAGATGACCCCCATAATACGTCGCAAGAGCGTAGGAGAAGTGTATATAAGATATGGTAACAAAGAAGCAAAATTGTTCACAAGAGTTCTGTAAGCCACTCAGCGCCGCAGCCGAGTAGTTATTGACACAGAGGATGCATGTGAATGATTTACGTGGTAGAATGATCAGACGTCTGGAATGATCAGACGTCTGGACGTGGTAGAATGATCAGACGTCCGGACACAAATTGCAGGAAGCCATCAGATGACCCCCATAATACGTCACAAGAGCGTAGAAGAAGTGTATATAAGATATGGTAACAAAGAAGCAAAATTGTTCACAAGAGTTCTGTAAGCCACTCAGTGCCGCAGCCGAGTAGTTATTGACACAGAGGATGCATGTGAATGATTTACGTGGTAGAATGATCAGACGTCTGGAATGATCAGACGTCTGGACGTGGTAGAATGATCAGACGTCTGGACACAAATTGCAGGAAGCCATCAGATGACTCCCATAATACGTCACAAGAGCGTAGGAGAAGTGTATATAAGATATGGTAACAAAGAAGCAAAATTGTTCACAAGAGTTCTGTAAGCCACTCAGTGCCGCAGCCGAGTAGTTATTGACACAGAAGATGCATGTGAATGATTTACGTGGTAGAATGATCAGACGTCTGGACGTGGTAGAATGATCAGACGTCTGGACACAAATTGCAGGAAACCATCAGATGACCCCCATAATACGTCACAAGAGCGTAGGAGAAGTGTATATAAGATATGGTAACAAAGAAGCAAAATTGTTCACAAGAGTTCTGTAAGCCCCTCAGTGCCGCAGCCGAGTAGTTATTGACACAGAGGATGCATGTGGATAATTTACGTGGTAGAATGATCAGACTCCGATGGAAGTACCCGAGGAACTTGGAATAGTCCAAAGTGTCATCTCTAGACTTTAGAATAATGGAACCTCAGAATAATAGAAATTCAAATTAAAAGCTCAATTAAGTTAGACAAAGGCTACGAGGAACTGATTAGCTCGCAAGTTGGCTAAAACCTATATCTGCATCACGAGCCCTACTGGCAAGCATAACGCTGCACGGAAGAGTGACTGCTATCAAAGAATTACAACCAGTAAAGTGTTTTTTTAGCAGGCGGAACACGCTCTGATTAAACAGCCCCAAATTTTTTTTTATCTCATTTGAATACGCGCGAACTAAAAATTAGCCTTCTGGCAGGAAAACAGAAAAGGAGAATGATAGTAAAAGTATTTAACATACAAGTACTGATTAGATAAAAATTAAAAAAAAACCTTATAAGCTTATAAATACAACAACAGAACAACAAACTTAACAGAAAGTGCAATAAACTGTTCTTGCCTTAAAACGCCAGCAGTTAGAATTTTAAACTGAGTTTAAGTTCTGAATTATTAATATTAATAAAAAATGTGCTTTTTAACCGTAGGATATAATCTGCATACGCAAAGGAATTAACATGTGCACGACATTTTTAAATATTTATTAAAAGCATATTGATTAGATAACTTATTTCATTCCAGATTACTTAAAATATGCACATTTTTTTTCTTTTATTCTTTCATACATAACATAACTACAACATTTTATTGAAATCTACAAAATGGTCTTTCTCCTCTTCCTGAAAGTTTATTTGAAGGATCTAAAAGAAATACAAATAGAGTTCCAGATAACCCGATATCTTTAAAGATTTACCTCGGTAAACTTGAAATCTTTAGAGACTGGCTTAAAAAAATCTTGACGGTGAAATTATGGATTTTTGGGTAAACTTCATTTTTGAAGAAGATTAAGAAAGACGTTTTCTCGGCTTGCCAAAGAAAAGAAAAATAAACCAGCAAAAACGACTTCTAACGGAAGCGAGTCTTTTATCTAACTTTACAGAAACAGGTTTCTCTTCTCAAAATTCAAGCAATATTCACCACATTCGTAAATGACAAAAACAATTCCAACTAAAGCAATCATATTTGCCATCTTCTCAATACCATTCTTACTATTTGAAACGAGCAAATATAGAACGAGGAGAAATATAGCTGCACAAAAAGAATAAAGGGAAATCAGAACAAAGAAAACACATATCTTCAATTAATCTTTCGTTTCAGAATATTAGGCTGTCATCTGAACGAAGATACGGATGAAATTAATTGCTCTAGATGTCTGTGACGCAAGCAATTTTCTCGTCTCTTCATCAAAATCGGGTTCAGCATTTTTTGTTTTCATCTTGTGATGGTGACAACAAAGACAAGACTACCGAAACTTTGTCTCCTGTGTGACAACTAGGTTACCATGTTCTTTGTAATGAGATATTTTTCAGGATACAGCAAGTAAAGAAATCTGATAAGAGTTACATCTTTCGTTATTTAGACTTCAAGATTACATGAATGAATTACTATAAAGGCGGAAAATTTTCACATCTACTCAATCATAAAAATGAGCCTACAAATATGTCCTTTAGTTTCTAATTCTCAGTTGTGAAAATATACAACAAAACTGATTTGGTTTATTGTTCATGGTAAAGCACTCAAGGGCTATCTGCTTAAGGGAAGGGATGCTATTGTGGAGGACTTTCTAAGGAAAATTGACTCGTATGCATTTTACACATCATGGAAACCACGAAAACGGCCATACAAGCTGTCCGTTTGCTAGGATTCGAACCTCGGACCGAATTTCATTAATGAACCTCTGGCAGAACTACCAGTGTTTAATGACTTCACCGCTCGGCCTTAATTGTAAAAACTCGTGTAATAAGGTTTGTTTACCTAAGATTTATAGCAAATCCTGCAGTGGTATTTGCATTTGCAATTCAAAATAATTTTTTTCGATGATGAAAAGATAGCAACTAACTAAAAAGCATTTATGCGAGTATTCGTTATACAATTTGATGTGTCAGTAAAAAATTACACAAATAAACTTTCCTAGCTTAAATCTCTCAGATTATTTTAGTGAGAAGGTGCTTAATGAGAAGCTTAAAAGGTAATTCTCATTTCTAGAATTCTAGTTTAAAAACTTAAAGGCATTAAAATTGCATTTTCTCACTTCAAAGCATATATACATTAAAAGTACATAAATGATTTTCAGCTACACACTGCTAAATAATTATTCATTTTTTACTTCCTTGTGCGAAGTAAAAAGGAAGTATTGCGAACGGGTATTGAAGTACGGACGGGTACGAAGTATTGACAAATTTCGTGTACCATATTTCAACGAAAATATCTATTTTGAACGCGATCGAATGCCATTTAACGATGTTTTTGCGTGACATCTGTATATAAGGACAGAATAAAAGACTCCTTTTACCCAAAAGAATTATAAAAGTGATTTAAAATGGATTCTGAAGAGATTTTTTTCGTAGCGTCTGTGCGTATGTACGTACGTATGTATGTATCTCGTATAACTCAAAAATAAGTAGCTTCAGAATTTTTTATATAGGGGTGCTATAACATGCAAATGTGCACCTCCTATTTTGGGTGCAATCGGCCGCACCAAAAGTATATAAAATATATATCCATTCTGTTACTCGACTCGGTGAGCTCGGTTTCTTTATTATTATATGTTTGTAAATAGCACATTTTTTGCTTTAAAATTGATTGAACTATGTCGTCCTTATCTTAGGGTTAAGCTTTTTATGCCTTTAGTTAACTTGCATGTAATAATTGTAGAACTATCAACAATTTAAAACTTCTTTAAGTGAGGCTAAGCCTAATTTTTGCTTAACATAGCAGCCATATTGTTTACATTTGAAACCTAGCAGAATTGTGGATTTGTTGCCAATGTAGAGAAGCTAATCGTAGCTACAGCGAAGATAACGTGTTCCTCTATTATTACGAATTTAATCATGCTTAATCCATTCTGGAATTAGCATTTAAGTTATTAAACTAAACCATATATTGACTCAGCATAGCATCCACAAAAAATTCAGTCAGTTTCTACGCCTTCAGTGTCTTTTTGCCGTGTAAGACAACAAGTAAACTTTCAGTTTTGTGCACCGAAAAATCTGGCAAATTGCTTGTTTTTATGTAGAAACTGCAATTTAAAATTTAATAAAAAATTAATTGTTTTTATTGTACTTGGTATTGTATGTTCTTCTATAGCTTTCATTTTTTAATAGAGATATTTTGAGTTTTATGTATTTGTGCCTTGTCGCAAGTGAGAACTGAATTAATTATATGAGAAATATATCTCTAATAGAGTTGGAGGAAATACGTTTAAATGAAAGGCATGAAAAAATGCATATAATTTAATATTCCGTATAAGGATGGCATGTGGTGTACATATCATATTTTTTAAATGTATTTTTGAGGGCGTTACGTATTACGTCTCGTGACTCAGCAGAACATCCAAATCCTCGAAACTGCTTAGAAAATTATCGTGATGATTTGGATGATACATTCAACTTGAAAAAATTTTTAATTTTAAAAGCACATACAGCTGCTTCTCATATTGCTGCTTTAATTCAAAGCGATATAAATAAATTATTAGCATAATTATTGTTGAAAACGAATGTGCTTGTTTTCAGTAAACGGCTCATGTTTTGAATAAATGGACTACTGAAATCTTACAACTAAACAACAGTTTCACTTTATGGACTAAACAAAATGTCCTGTGGTTTCATTTATTTATTGTAACAAAATTTACTGAGTGTAAGCAAATCGTAATGTATGTTTCCCTTTCTTAATAATATGAGCGAAATTAATTGATTTAACTTTTGGTTAAATCACTGCACGGAAAAATCCAAAAGTGTTCATTTTATACGTTTTTTGAAAGACGAATTGGACTTTCGATTGCGAATCTTTTATTTAAATGGGGTTAGCTAATTTTTCATTTATAGCAATTTGTATTGTAGATATATTTATTCAGAAAATACATTACGTTTCATTACATTGAATTTTATGTAAATTTACTTCGACTGGTAATTCATGAGGCATAAAAGATTCTGGACATATTGTTCAATACAATAAGAGAATTGTGAAAAGGTATTTAACTGAACGAACATTTGCAGATGCGCTATAAATTTAATTATTTAGTGTATACTTAATGCCAAGCATTTAAGCTTTTGAACAAAGTAAAATAGCTTATTGATTGTTTATGTTTCGTTTATAATTTACTACACGGTTTAATTTATGTAATTCACTACGCGATTCGTTTTAAAATTGAAACTTATTTAACAACATTTTCAATTCCTTTAGCAATGTGTCACAGTCTTGTGTTCTAAGTTAAAGATGATGAGGTAGTAAGTTGAGTTAACGACTCATTTTAGGAAAAATATGCTGTAAAATTCCATACATAGCCAAAAGTATTTTCTCTTAATAAAAATTACAACTATTGGATTATAAGGTATTTCTCACGCCTTCTTAGCATGCCTTCGTGGTGTGATGGTCAGCATACTCATCGCTTATTCGAGTGGTCCGTGGTCCGAGTCCCGGCAAGGGCATTGCCATTTTTCATGTCTCCTGCTTCGAAATAACGTAATAAATCTACAGTGCCCCGAACTAAAAAAATAGATGGTGAATGATTATTCTCCACCACCAGGATGGGTCCCCTTAATCCTGTGTCGCACTTTAAAAAAGGGGAGTATATAAGGTACTTCTTCCACCTTCTTAGCATGTCCTCGTGGGTGTAATGGTCAGCACATTCGGCGCGTATTCGAGAGATCCGAGGTTCGAGTCTCAGCGAGGGCACTGCTCATTTTTCCTGATTTCTGCCTTAAAATAACCTAATGTTTCTAGAGTCATGCTCTAAAATTGAAACTATCGTTTATTGGAAACAAATGTATAAGAAATTATGGTGTTCTCTCATATGTAATATTGAAAGTTTTTAGCACGTCCCCCTTCCAACTGAAAGGTCTGTGAGGTTTGAACCCCTCGAACACATCACTGAATTTCTGTGCTTCTTGTTTCGGGAAACCTAATATTCTCAACCAAAATCTTCAAAAAACAGGTAGATAACATTTATTAATGCTGCATATTTAGTATGTAGGTCTGGAATTTTCAGGATTCATCTTTACTTTCCTTGAAGTTAGGCATTCGGTCATCTTTACTGGAAGTTCAGTTCATTTATAATTTATTGAAAGCTACTGTGTAAAATTTGGTTTGGTTTATTTAATTACGGCAACGTTCTCGAGGCCTATCTGCCTAAGAGGAGGAATGCCTTGATGGAGGAGTTTCTGAGGGAAACTGTCACCCCATAGGGCAAACCGCTATAGTACCTATGCAATCAACCTTTTCGCTGGGATTCGAATCCTAGACCGAACTATTAGTGTTCAGTGACTTTACCGGTTGGCTACGGTTGGGGCCGAACTTTAAAGGTTTATTAAGCCACTTTAAAGCTTTATTAAGCCATTATCTGCGAAACTCTTGAGTGTGTTTGCCCTGATATAGACTGATTTCTTACAGTATTCCGAAGAACACGAAAGAATATGCTCTTTGAATTTTACTCTCCATTAAATGTGATCCTTTCAAAGACAGAATAACTGCTTTTACTATTAACGTATCATTTTAATGGAGAAGATATTTGGATTTAATCAACATCAAGCTTCGTTTTTTTTTATATGCAACACGACATAGGAACATGACGTATTATCATTGAAATTAATAATCAAGATATAACTTAAGCTATGAAAATGAAACGCTGCGAAGTTAGCAAAATTTATGAGGTGGAAGTTAGTAGTTTTTTAAGCAAATACAGCACACTTTTGAATTACGGATGCAGCAGTAAAATGATACTTTAACTATTCAGAAAATTTAAATGTTCATAAATTGCATGGAAAATGGCCATTTTGCTATTATTTTTTGAAGAATATATATATATATATATATTAGCAGAAGAGGAAGCAGGACTATAAGAAGATGGATAGGCGGAGGTTGAAGAGAATTCACTAACCATCATAAACTTCATTACGGCCATAAACGAAAAGCGAAGAAGCAGTAATTGGGTTCCGAGTTTTTTCGAAGCAGGGTCAGTCTTCTAAAGAGCCGGTAAGCACTGACGAAACATAGTCCTTGAACGGGAACCCAATTCACGATGATTAAATACTGTACGAAGTGCATTGCACAACGGGTGAGTCGAATAACCCTTACTGAATAGTTCTGAATTCCATAACGGAGATTTGACAAGTATGTAAGAGAAAAATTACTCTTTGCAGCTAACATTTGTGAGCAAGACATAGCCTGTGTTTCATACATTAGAAAGCTTGCAGTGCTAAAATTTCGTTCAGTACTAATTTGTTAAGAATTGTTTTGGTTAGATGTATTTGTATTTCGTAACATAACATGTTAGAAGTAGTTGTCCGCAGCATGTAGTCTTCGGTGTCGTCCTCATAAGCACAAGGCCTTCCACAAATTAAGATATCTTGAAAAGGAATAAGTACACTTTAATTAAATGAAGATAAATTATTGTACTTAAGTACTGCAAAAATTGGATTCTTCCCAGCCTCCCACCAGCGGCCGAGCGGTAATGTCTCTGAACACTGGTAGTACGATCCGTGGTTCCGGGATGGTTGCATGGGCATTCTCGTAGTTTTCTCCATTCGTAACGTGCACGAGCCGTAGTCCTCCCCAACAGTATCTCTCTCCTTAGGCAGATAACGCTTGAGCACTTTGCCATAGTTAAATAAATCAGCGACACCATCCTCTCAGGTCAGATTGCGAGGATACAGAAACCAGGAAAAATGTAAGCTTTGAGTCTGTAACTGGACTACAGAGATGATGGGATTCTAGAAGTTAAGTTAATTTAAATTTGTTTAAGAATTTGTATGACAAAAAACTTTTCGTTAAGTGGCGAGTGTCACATTTAATTTTAATTTAACTTACAGTTTAGTGTTTTGTCTTGAATCTTTCCTTTATGCCTGGTTTTGTCACTTACTCGATTAGATTAGAGGTTTATGCGGACTGTATAGCAAGCTGTGCGGCATCGTAACACGCACGAGTTGTGGAGTTGTCGTTGTCTGCCTTGTGGAAGCCATAGTTAAAAGACAATTACTGATATTCGGTAGAGTTTTGATTAATCTGAACTTAAGTTGTTCAACCTAGTTGATATTTGTTGCTGGAATAAGAGCACTGATATCCTAGCCAGCTAAGCTTCTATATGCTGAAATGACCACCGAGAAGTGAGGACACAAATCCTATTAAACAACTTTAGCAGGCACTGGAAGAAAGTATGCAAAATCACGCAGTCAACATTCTTACTTGATATATGAGGAATTTTGGAAAGTGTTTGGCAGCATACCATACTTTTTCAACACTTCCTTAGACTAAATGAGTGCATGTCGATTTATGTGGCAACCTTTACCAACAAAACAACAACTTCTCACTAATTAGATATCTCTAATTTAGTGGTACTTCAGTGTATAAAAGGATGTATAAACAAAATTATACGAATAAGCTTTAAAGAAGCATCTCTGGAAACAAAAAGCAGATGACGTGATATAAGTCTTTTTTAATTCAAAAGGCAGAGATAAGTTTAAGGTAAGTATTTTTATGTACACTTGCCAACTTATTTTCAGAAATGAGCTTTAGAAGCTATTGGGCACTCAAAGACAGAGATTTACAGTTCTACCAGGGAGGATTTATAAATGTACATAACAAACTTAGACAGATAGCTATATATATATATATGCACGCAATTTCTCTACAATTGTAAAATCTGCGCCCTTTGATCGTTTCGCCAGCGTCATACGTACTGTGAAAAACGCAATGAAGAACTGGAATATGATAAATCTTCACTGATTGCCTGTCACATTAATTTAAATCTGGGTTTGATTAAATTTTTACAAGGTATTAATCAAGCAGCTGAGTGATTACGTCAGATTCTGTATGAAACAGGTTTTCCCATAAACTTGTTATCGTAACTCAAGAAAGCACTGTCGTCAGACAGAAGCTCATTTCAGTCCATTTGGTTTAATCGGTAAAAGACATTTTGCAATAGATTGATCCTCTCCCTGCAGATTTTCCCATAGGTTTAAATTTCTAAATTTCAACTTAACTGTAGGAGGAAATAAAAATAGGGGACTTCAGAAACTCTTTTTTTATATGAATTCGCTAGTATTTTGTTTTCTTCCGATATTGGACTTTTTT
>KK114874.1:232343-257407 GCA_000611955.2 Stegodyphus mimosarum | reverse complement strand
GATCTTGGCTTTTGTTGGCCGTTCACTAACGAACACTTTTGCTACAACTTGTACTTTACTGGAAAAGGTATGCACAGGTAACAGGTAATGGAAGATGGAGACAGTAGTACTTTGCCACCATCTGGCAGTTAAACAGGTCTAGTCCCACGCTCCCGGATATGCTCTTACTCCCTTCACAATGTGCTTTGATAAGAAATGTAAAATAGTAATAGAGGCTACGATGTTTAAAAAACTGCATATTGTGCGGTAAATGAGCTGCGCAATTGTGAAAAAGGAGAACTTAAGTAACATCGCACAAATCCAGCTCACGTGCAGCCAAGATATCCAGGATAGCCTTGACATCTGTGGTAAGTGTCTTTTGTTTCATATTATAATACTGGTACGTCATTCATAATGTTCAAAATTTTTAGATAGTGGTTGGACGTCAGTGGACACCGCGTTAGCTAATCTTCGAGAGTTTCTGTGCAGTCGCGCATGCATTGTTCCGTATTGCTTAGGCATCATTTATGAAAATAGACTGGAATGAATCATTATCTGTAATACAGCGTAGTAGCTGAGAGGTGGAAATACATCTTTTATTGCTGACTTTGGGAAAAAATAGAAAGGCGCAATGGCCTTGTGGTGCATGGTTGCGCTTGTATTCCCATTTTATTTATTATTCGTCCAGTCATTATTTTCCCACAGAAATTATTGCTGACTCTTTTGAGGTGAGAATATCGTAGAAACAGAGGCTGTGAATTCGCGGGGATGTTACGAGCTCTCTCCTTTGCTAGTAAGCTGCCTGGCTAATTTGTTTGATTGAAACATGTGTGTTTATGCAGTGAAGGTAGAAATTAAGGTATCTGAAGTTCCTCTTCTGGATAATAATGACGATATGAGAAGTATGGGTGGTATTTAGAATGACAATGAAGTACTGAGAATCTGTACCTGTAGTATTGCCATTTCAGTGACTACTATTTACTGTATGCGTTATTGTCATTGCTAGTGCGTGCGCTTCTGTATGGAAGATGCTATTCTTGGATGAACGTTGTTCTTTCTATGTGAAGAATTCCTTTTCACTGATGTTTTCAACAAAGTCAAAGTCAATTCCATTATCCTGATGTGAATCCATATTGTACCAGAAGAGTTAGGCTGTTTTTGCACATATATACCTCTGCTGTATACACCTCTGACAGCAAGATAAATGTGCAACTTGTTTTTTAATGCTTCATAAGCATGTGCGGGGAACCATATGTTGTGGCATCGCGTTTGGTTTCGTAACTGGAGAATAGTCTGTAGTGTAGCTGTTAATCCGCATATGCAGTGGCTGAATCTGAATTTTGTTCGCTCAGTCGATTCTGCAATTGCTCTATTAGAATTGCATTAGCATGTATACATTTTGCAATGCTGAAGCACTCGGTAGTCTCATTGAACTACTTTTCTTTAAGTGAATCCAGCTGGGTAACGGGAACCGGATGAATTTCATTACCATTAAACTATCGCTAAGCCGAATTAAAATGGTGTAGTGGGTCATCGATACTGGGTCATAACCATTAGCATCGACACAGAGACATATTCCTTCATAATAGAAAGCAATTACTCATTGTTTACTTTCATTAATGAAATTCATATTGAAAATTAAAGATTCTAAGCTTCAAATGGTTTAATCAGAATGCGAAATGCGATATCATGGAAAGATGAAGAAATTGTTTGTGATGGTTGGGGTAAAATTATTTTGACAAGGATCATGCATGATATCGCATTATATCATGATGGTGTCATAATACCATTACATAGTTGTGTATCAGAGTCCATTACTCAGAAGGTTATTGCACAATAATATCTGTGGGTCATGTTCACTAGTTTAGCGTTCTACAAATCCGCAATAGTGCTTGTTACAGTGGACCTACTGAACGACTCAGGTACTGTATATTGAGAATACCAGCTGCTTGATATGGCCTGTAAGTTCTGTAACCTTGTAAGGTATTTTCTCCCTCCTTCCAGTATGCCTTCGTGATGTAACGGTAGCACACTCGGCGTATATTCGCGAGGTTCACGTTCGAGTCCCCTTGAGGGCATTGCTCATTTTTCACGTCTCCTGCTTCAAAAAACCTCTAAGTTTCCTCTTTCTTCTCTAAGTGGCTGTCAAACTATACAGTGGTGGACTTGTCGTAGAATTTGGGTTTGGGTGCAATTATCACAATTCGCCCTTTAAAAGGAGGAGTCTATGAGATATTTTCTCCCTCCTCTCAGCATACTTTGATAGTGTAACGTTAGCACAGTCGAAGCGTATTTGAGAGGTCGAGGTTCCAGTCCCGGCGAGAGCATTGCTGATTTTTAACTTCTTCAGCATAAAAAAGTCTAGTAACACCGCCGTAGCGCACGTAAAACGTGGTATAATATGATTCTTCCCCACCAGGATATGGCCATTAGGTCCGCTAATCCCCAGTCGCCCGTTAAAAAGGGGATTGTGTAAGGCATTTTCTCCCTCCTTCCAGCATGTCTGCCTTCGTGATGTAACAGTAGCACACTCGGTGCGTATTCGAGAAGTCCAGGTTCAAGTCCCGGCGAGGTCATTGCTCATTTTTCACATCTCCAGCATAAAAACAACCTGATGACTCTGCAAACGTAGTCTTATCGATCTTCACTGAGATGCTTGTATATTAGAGGATATTATTACTTCATAATTTATTAAAACCTCAGGCTGCTATCTAATATATTTAATGCATAATGACTTATATTATAGAGAGATGTCTATTCAATACAAAGAGGGTTTTGATGCTCAGAGAACCTATTGGAAGGTGGTCTTTGGGCATTTTTATGAAATATTAAAATTCACATAATAGGGAACTTGTTTTCCGTTTGTGATTTTGCTACTTTTATTTCTCTTAAAATATAGCACTACATCCTGATAATGACACTATATCTCCTTTACTGCAGATATGGTATATTCACCTTTTGCAAAAATGTCAGTCGTAAAATTTCGCTATTCTTTGATCATTTTTAAGGGAGGAATACAATAGTCTGTATGTCAGGAAAAGATTGTAGATAAACAGGTGTACATTTCCTTCAATTCCGCTTCAAAAACAAGTCAAGAAAAGACCTTCCATTCCATTTCAGTAACTTGTATAGATAGCTATGATTCTTTGTATTAAGAAAACTACTACTTACGACGTATTATTTCAGACTGATTAAATACTTTCAAGCAAAGAAAGGGCATCGAAGATGTATAACTATCTTCCATATCATAAACCATGTCCTCCTATCGGCAAGGTCATACATATATGACTGTGAGAATTTTCTGTAACATCTGTAAATAAACACATATAAGATAATATTGAAATATGTACAGTAATAGCATTATTATAAAAGACAATGTTTTTAGGTATAAATTTCAAGTGGCGTTTGGGATTCTAACCCACCCCCAAAGAAACCTCTTTCTCATGGCATTTTGGGGCATTTTGAGGTTTCGGAACCAAACCCTCTGCCGGGTGGAGGTAAGCTTCGCTAATCTCATAAGATCAACAGGGATATGTTTCTACTAGAGCAAATAAGCAATTTCTTTGTTTTCAAATAATTATTGTGTGAAAGCACATTACGAATTAAGCCTTTTACTCTCGCGTCCTGTTGCTTAAGATGGTTCAAAAATCATGTAACAAACTCTAAATTGCCTTATTCTGCACTATGTTATCTTATCCACTTCCGCATTAGCTAGTTTCTTAAATACACTTTTTCATGCTGAGAAATACCATTGCCATTTATGTAAAAATAAAATTAGTAACAAAATATACTGAAAGACCGAGCTTTATTTTTTATGTCTCATAACTATCTGCATTAAATAATTGTTTTTTAACTAAAAATTAAATCTTTTCATTTATTGAAAAAATAGATACTGTATCATATATTAACTGCTGAAACACATTGATGGAATTTCAAATTACTTTTACTGATGAACCTAATTGGCTATTTTTATGTTATAATTTACTGCGAATAAACTAAATAAATTTTAAAATTATAAATTTAATGACCGGCAAATTCCCTTCTCCAATGACTTTAACGTAGTAGATTAGAAAATAAGATAAATCACAATCGAGATAATCTATTAACTAGTTTAGAAACTATTCGAATTAATTATTTAAATTATGTAGTTGCTACATACAAGAATGCGTTTTTAATGCAAACTTTACAAGCATTTACTTTGATTAATTAAGTAGTACACATGTAAAGTTTCAATTCCCTGGCTGATTAATGTTGTTTCGTTAATAACATTTTCCAACAAGTTCCTAATTTATTAAGAGACAATATGTATGTACTTAACATTGGAATTATTTATTTATACACAGAATACGTAATTGACTCAGTTTACGGAATGACAGGTAACATGTATTTATACGTAATTTAACAAGTTGAGGAAATGGAACTGGAATAATGAAACACATTATTAACCCTTTAACCAGCCCGGGTACTTGCTAAGAAATCAGAAAGTTTCAAAAACTACCGAAAGAAAGAAGTATTCCTCGATTTTAATGTCAAAATACTCCTAGTACTTTATACCTGGATTCATGTACTTTTAACATATATTGCATTAATTTCATACCCATATTTTGTGATGCACGTTTTTACAAACATCACATAAAATATATACACGGTGTTGCCGCTCAGTGGAGTGCAAGCATCTACAATTAGTTAAAGAAATTGTGTTTGACGTTGATTTAGTCAAAGAAATTTGCAAGACACAGTCTAGATATTTTTGCTGCTGATGCAGAAGGACCTGCACATGCTGGGCCTCCTAATCAATTGAGCCAATGTCTAAATCTATGCCAAACACAAGGTTGTTGATTTGCTAATTTTTTTATGTTCCCCTTTTACATGCTTGTCATCTGATTTGAAATAGTGAGGCAATAAAGCAACAAAGTTTCAATCATTATAATTATGAAGAGAAAAAATAGCTACATAATAAAATGCGCAGAAGTTCAGCCATGTAACTAACTTTGTATTTGACTGCCTTAGAACATAATTAAAAATAAACCTTTGTGTTAGGCTGACTTAATAATTAACAAAACGTTACTAATATCATGAATATGATCCAAGAACGGATTTATCACCCAGAAATACTAATCCATTGTTATAAATATAAAAATCGAAATTTGTAATCACAAAATTCCATAAAAGCCGAAGAAGAAAATACTAATCTATTATCTGTTAATACAGAACAACTAGATTTACAGGTTTACGTTGTAGGGGGAAAAAAGGAAACACAAGAAAAACGAAAGATATTTTTTAAGTCAGTTTATTTCTTCAAATTTACATCAACGCATTTTGTAGTAGATTAAAAGTTTAAAAATAAATATTGTGCTTATGAAACGTTTTAATTTGAGAGGCTTCGTTATTTTAGTTCTTATTTAGTTTCAGAAATTTTTAGTCCAAAGGGATTTAGTCCCGAAGGACTATTACTTTCGTTTTGTGATTTTGCGTCGGAAACACAAAAACGGCGTATCACTTTTCAAATTGTTGCCACTAAATGTTATCGCTCTGCATTAAATTTTAAAAAATGAAAAATCTGCATAATGTATGCATGTTTTTTTTTTTTGACGTAGCTTTCTCTTCAAAATTCGTCTGCGTGCATTGCACGGGAAAATAAAAAGGAATTTTAATTACAGTTCTAAATAAATAGCCAAATAAATGTGAAATTCGAAACAATATTCTCTAAAACTTTAACGAATTTTTCATTAACAAACTCAAAGATTTCAAAGCCAGCAATACCAACGTTGTACAGAAAAACATTTTTATCTCCAGCGCGTGAGAGCGTGTACCGAAATTTCTAAAGATATGCTCAATTTAAAATTATTTTGCGATATTGCTGTTGAACTGAATTTTATGGTTTAAATGCGAAGAACATTGTATTTAACAAATAAAGGTAACACACAAAATGTTAAATAAACGTCCCTTTGGACGTAATTTAAAATCTGAAACATTTCAGATTTTATCAGATTATCAGTATATATATATACATATATATTTGAATTTAACAGTATTTCTATTCGTAAAAAGCAATTTAAAGTAAAAAATTAATTATAGAAATAGGTTTAAAAGAAATTATAAATAATTTATGTTGCTCTGAACTAATCTACAATATCATTTAAATTCTGAGAACATAAGTAAATCAGTGCAAGTATCAAAACCTATTAACAAATATAAAATTGTAATAATTTTTTTAAATCCTAAAAATAAAAAAATATGCATACGTGAATAATTGTTGAGCTGGCAGAAGACAGACTTATCAAGGGGAAGTTGCCCTCAAACCTAACTCTTCAATTATTCAATTCGTGTTTCGTCATTTATGTAGACAAGTGTAAAATTCAAAACCAAAAGTAAAATCAAATGTTGTGACCTACCAAAAGCAAGTCAAACAAGTGGAACTTTTAGAAAAGTACAAATCAAAGCCAATACAAAACAATACACTTTATAATACCATTTTTTTAAAAAACCAATTTAATTTAGAAACTCTTGCCCACAAAAAACTTTCCCGACACGAATATGCATATAAACAAAAAAGATACAAAAACTATTAGCATACTAAAAATAAACTAGAGACTAAATTAAGTACTGAAATAATATAATAAAGGCAAATAAAAAGTAAGTTTTATATTAAATTAATTAATTTACTATTATTTCTATTGGAGTGTGGACAAGTAGCAAGTCAAATTAAGTGATGTAAAGTAGTGTTCCTTCTATTTATAAAAGAGGGCGCTAGTAAAAGGTAAAGTTGAGTGATAAGCTGCTGTATGTAAGAACCATTAAAAAAACTATTTAAAATTATTATGCTGCAAACTATATGTAATTTAAAAAGTTGGTCTGTAGCTAAAAATTTTTTTAAAATCTAACTGTGTAGTAATGTAAAAATGTGTGTGAAAATTTGTGTAAAAATGCGTAAAAATTGTGAAAAAACAAACTGTTGTAATGTGAAAAATGGTTGCAAATTACTAAGGACTGTAATAATTTTTTTAGTAAATTTAATTTAAGAAGTATTTTTGAATTTTAATTTAGAAAAATTAAAAAAAATTTTATGAAAGTAAAACGTATTGTAATATTTAATTATATTAAAACTGAATTTAAGATGTGTAATAAAACTTACTAAATACTGGCCAAAAAGTTAAGGAAAAGGAGAAAAAGATTAAAATTTTCACACTATTCGGGCTATAATTGAGACTTTTGAAAAGAGTTGGCCCTTTATTAGTAAAAGAAAGGAATTCAGTATTAAATATACATTTTTACAAATATTTACAAGAAATATTTACAACATAATCCCCGAACTCTTCAAAATCCTTCATTACCCTTGATAATCCTTCATTCCCCTTGATAAGTCTGTCTTCTGCCCGGCTCAACAATTATTCACTTATGCATATTTTTTATTTTTAGGATTTTAAAAAAAATTATTGCAATTTTAAATTTGTTAATAGATTTTGATACTTGCACTTGATTTACTTATGTTCTCATAAATGGGGTTTCAACGCCAAAACAGAAGAAAATTTTTCGCCAAAAAACAAGGGGCACCCTATTCTACACTAGAGCCATAATTTCTTTTAAACTTATTTCTATAATTAATTTTTTACTTTAAATTGCTTTTTACAAATAGAAATTTCGTTAAATTCAAATTTCATTCCTTGCAGCAATGGCGCAAGAGAATTATTTAAATTTAATTTAACTTTACTATATTCTTTTGAAACAACATATATATATATATAAATTACTCAAGTTTTTCAATTACAACTGAGCTATTAAAATACAAACACTTTTTGTTTATCGTGCCATTAGCGGGAACTTTCGAATTTATTGGATTAGCCTCAGGGCATATTTTTTCTCGCAATTAAACAGTGAATACAATGCGCGTAACATTTTGATCACTGATCAATTCATCATCCCGCCTACTCCTTACGATCAATATGGCGACCCTATCGATCTCCTGCGACCCAATCTCAGACGAATAATGAAATGGCTCCGGTATTTCAAATGGGTTGTGCGTCACAATATGACAAGGAATATGTTCGCCCGGAAAGACAGATGGCGGGGACTAGGGGATGAGAAAGAGGACGCAGCGAAATTGAACCCGGATGTACATGGTGGGAATGCGTGATAATAGTGGGATCTAGTTTCCATACCACTGACAAATTACTCTTTTATTTATTGTCTATATAATATCAGTAGGTTCCGCTTCCTCCCACTTAAGGGACGTGCTTTGTAAAACGAGTAGTCTTGCGATTCTGTCTAGTATGAAGCATAGGTAAAATAGATGGATGCGGTCTTAGTAGAGGTTAAAGTCACCATATGGGACGCTTAAAATGTGAGTCACTGTGGAATCGATGCTTGCATTCCAGAAATAATGATACCGCAGTTTCACTGGTACTCCATATGAGAGGATATTCAAAATATCAAAAATATATCTGTAAGGAAACAAAGTTACAATTGTGTTTGTTTTCATAAATTCGAAATCAGGTAAAGCAGTATCACAGTCATAATGCATTTCATAAACTATAGCAATAAGTTTTTACCTTGCTCAACAACGAGGATATAAAATGATAAATAAATATAGCATTAAGAACAGTTGATCATTAAACTACTGTTTTATCTGTTTTACTTCAGGTACTGATAGTGAATGTTAGAAAGACAAAAAATAAAATGGAATTAAATCACCTGAAATAAACGTGAGATGATATTGAAATTAATATTCTAAAGGACGCAGTGTATTTGAAAATGGATAAAAATAACTGGAATTCTTGTGAGGAGTGTATGATTAGTTTCTAGAATAAATTTAATTGGAAGTCCGCAACAAATATAAATTTAAGTAATTAATTTCAAGTAATTAAAACGGTTATTGGAGAAGTCAAACAACAAGAATCAACGTCTTGCTGTTTGACTTCTCCAATAACCCTTATTCGGCGTATCATTTTAACCTAAATTAATTAAAACAGGTTTAAATTAGGAAATTCTGGTATTATTTATAACTTAGAAACATAGTTTTACATATAAAATGTAGCCGACTCCCATTAAAATAAATTTATCTCATATAAGAAAATGAAATAAAATTTTAGTTGACAGAGCGTTAGATTATAGAGCCATTTATAATACTTGGCTCTGGTAGTCTCCTTATTTGCCTAAACTTACCTTGCTCAAACAAGTTATCGTCGTCGCATACTAGTTAATGTATAAACTGAACTTCAATTACAACGCAGATAAAACTCAATTAACTAATATTTGCTGCTTGTACAATTTTACAATAAAACTCAAAATCAGCAGAAAATATTTATTCCTGATTTTGGGACTCAAATTGTCACAAAATGATAAGAACACAATGAAGATTTCTTGATCGTGGAACTCTTAATTTTCTCTTAATCCCTCAAACAATCAGTTTGGAGATGTATTTAAGAAACCATCAAGCAAGATAAATTCAACTACACTGACATGTATTTTCAAATGTGTCCAGATGATTAAAGTATTAAAAGGTTAAGTTACAAAGTGAACGGTAAACTTTAATCAAATAAATACCATTTTCTCATGGTGCATTTCCGAACTTAAGTGTTTCAGGGGAAATGTTTTTGGATTTCCTGCTTCTGTTAGCTTTGTTAAGAGAATTATTTTGCTTTCATCATGGCGGTTACAAAATGACTGCCTTCATTTAAATGCAGACTGAACGCATTAATGTGGCCATACGTAAGTAGTAGAGCTTCAATACTCGAAAAAAAAAGCATTCTCAAGTGTACTAATCTCCCTGACAATGTTAACTCATTTGAACTACTGGGACATAGAAAGACAATAGTCAAGGACGATGTAGAAATGCATGACTTTGGAACATAAGGATGGGAATAAGGAGTCTCAAGATTTCAAGTAGACGATGCACAGAATACGTTTGTTGTTCTGAAAGACAAACGCATTAGAAATGAGTTAGAGAGCAGCAACCAAATGTCAAGAGTACAGTAATCCAAAGAGTCGTAGAAGAAATCTAAGGTTCATAAAATGGCGCCAGGAAAGCAATGTTGAAAAAATTGATCTTAAGCAACGGAAAGAATTTTCAAAGCCTCTCCGTGTGAAGTGCTCTCAGTTGAAGCACAATCTCGTCCACGGAATCAATATCTTCCACTCAGGAACAGGAAGTTCATGCACGTGATGTAGAATTCGAGTCCCCAAAGCGGGAGCTGAAGATTAATATAAAAATCGCTAGAATATTATAATTTAAAAGATTTTAAAGCGAAAATGCTCAGTAACAAAGAATCTTCATCGGAGCTTTTTAACTAGATGTTCATAAGCAAACACTGCACTGTTGAACAACAAGGACATTACCTTCCACGATAAACTTTTGTTTGATGAAGAACCCTGAAGTTAATTACATGAAGATTGCCATTATATACTGAAACTGTTGCCATTCGAGGTCGCTCAGAATTTCTCTGTATGACAGGTAAAGATTTGCTGGAGTGAAAGGCTGTCCTCTTAATGACTATGGTTGGTCACGTTTATGCATAACAGTCACCTTTTTAATTGTAACGCATTTCATCTATTTGTGTTTTAGTAGGTATTGCATGGAACTAATAATTTCTTCGTTGACAGTTTGCTGTGATGTTCAACCGTCAGCGGACACTTGAAGATATAACGATCTGATTCACCCTCCGCCAGTACGTCAAATTCTCATTAAGAAAGAAATTCTTTTCATAAAAGCATGTCGAGAAGAGACAGTGCTGCGTTAAATATTGATTAAGGAAGAGATTAGTACTCTCCCTCTCTTTTTTTACCTTAGAAAAATTTATGGAGTCTTCCTTTAAAGAACATAAATTACTGAGCTTCCTTTTTTTCACTTTCTATATCATTAATTTTGTTGGTGATATATGATCACAGCCAGTTCAAGTCTAGAGCCAAGACACTGATACACTAGGCGGCTTCCTTTGTCAGTTTGCCTATTAGCCACTGGAAACGCCCTCGTGAGCTTTCACCTAATTAATTGTAACGTAAAAATGAGGGTTCTGTTAATTATTGAAAAACAAACTTTGTAAGTACTGGGAAGAATGTTTCGTATCAAAAAGTGCATGAATTAAATAGCTAGGTTTTGAAAGTCGTCTTCTATTGCATTATAATTGCTGATAATTCAATCTGGAATGCTCTGTTCTCAGAAAGTCTTTCCATATGACCTTTTTTGTTTTTGACGATTGAAAGTGACGTAATCAGTGCCAACCCTTCCGTCAATTTTTGAGCCATCAGAAAATACCAGTGGTAGGACGCAATCGAAATCGTATTGCAAACAATTTTTATACGTGATGCTGGAAGCTTTTGCCTCTACCTACATATTCGTAGTGTCACAGAGAAGCCGGCGCTGAACCACACGGCGCTTCGGTTGCAGTTCCTTCAGCATATACTGGTGTGCTGCAGACATCTAGCAAAGCTGTCAAGTGAGATGAGGACGAGGAATCAAGAACCTGTGAAAACCCATAATCAGAACACGCTAAATGTGACAACTGTGTAGGAGCAACACGGCCGGGTGTAACGGTTGTCTTCTTATGTCTCAAATCAAACCAGTATCCGACTGGACAAAGTACCAATACGTATGTGTCTAGGATATCACCCACTATTCCTATGAAGAAGTGGGAAAACATCTGCGTTTGAAGAGCTCATCTGAAGACTAGTGGAAGAAAATGCAGCGAAAGCTGTGGAACGCCAGTGTAAAAAAGGTAACACCAAAGTATCAGCATTTTTTATATAATTATTCAGATCCAGCTTGCTTTTCTCCAGTTTAAACGGGTCCCTAATACAAGGCAGGAACACTTATTTTCTTCACAGAAAGTTAATCAGTTTCAGTTACAAGGTTCAAAATTTTTTACCAACGAGATAAATAGCTAACATGCTTTATCTATACTCAGATAAATCATGAATAGGAATCCATCATTTGGGATTTCTTCGATAAAAAGAGAAACGAAACTGAATAGCGCCAAACTATCCCGTCAGTACATTCGATGCATGACCAAAGACAGATACGCCTTCTTTCTCTGTCATGTTCATTTATGGCCAAAATTCACACAATTTTATCTTTAAATACATAATACGGACAATAATATCCTGAAATTTCGTTAGCATTAAAATTTGAACTAAAAGTCCAGTTTTCGAATAAAATGTTAAATCTTTCCCAATAACAAAAATTTATATTTTAGGAAAACGTTTATGGTTTTAGAACCAATCTATATATATGTGTGAACTTTGAAAATTTCTTAGAATTAATTCCAGAATTATACTTCTTTCATTCGGAATTAATCTGAGTCATTATGGGTTTAAAGGGAGTATCCTCTTCATCAAATTAACATCTAGTAATTATCCCTGATATGAGGGCTAAACAACGTGTTTTCATTATTATTTTTATTTCCAACAGCTATCCGAGAATTCAAAATATTACATTATAAAGATGCAGATCATACATAATTTAAATTTTTCCTTCAAATAAATGATATTACTTATATTTAATTACATTACAGTATTAAAACCGTCGACAAATTCATCAAGAGCTTTCTCGCAAAAACGACCATAACCATAAAATGTGTTAATGAGGACTTTCAGGAAACATTCGAAGCTCTTTTAATTCTACTACGGAGTATTAAACTTATGTATATAGCAGTATCAGAAAGATAAATGCTCAAGTAATGCATCAATGATTTAACCCCAAATCCGTCCGATCTTGGCCCAGAGGAGTTCATTCAATCTACAGCATTGAATTTGTTGGCGAGATATGAATAATTGTAAAGGATGTTAAGCACTCCAACTCTATCAACTGAAGTGGATTAACGACGATTAATGTGGATCGCCGGACGTGCGCTTACATCCCGGAAACTGCCACAGTTGCAACGAGGCAAGTAAATACTCCTGCACCGAATCTATGGTAACTGCGGTGGAACAAGCAGTCAATGTAGGATTTCGATTGAAATTACTTTCCATTTCTAGCCGGTGAGAGAGCAGTTCATAATGCACGAATTTCTCGGCGGATATTTTGGTGCTTGATCCCTTCGGGAATTCGAAGTGATGGAGGAAAGCTGAGTTAATAATTATATTTATGATCAATGGAAGACGCATCAATAACAGCAACGGCGTGTGTGAATGTAAATAAATGAGAAAATTTCGTTGTGTGCATGCTGTTATTGTTACCATGCAAGAAATTTACTTATTTAAAGAATTTTTCAGTTTGATGGGCATTTAACAAATTTAAATAATGGAGAAAGGAATTGTTTCAGCATTTTTAACAAATAATATTCAGATGTACTTTATGTCCATCTTACTACAAGGAATGATGCTTTCCTAAAAGAATTCTAGAGAAATTTGTTATATGTTTTCTTTCCACCTGGAGAAAAGGGAAGATGACGTATAGCAAGCCTGCTTAAACCATAAGAACTAAGCCTGACATAAAACACCAAGCTTTAATAGTTTTAAGCATTCGATTATTCATAGGGATTCTGCAGAAAGGGTTATCACTGAAACCATTATATTTTCTGTTAGTAACTACATAAAAAATTTTGTTTCTTTTATTATAAGGCGCTTTCTCCCTTTTTTCAGCATGCCTTCGTGGTGTAACGGTAGCACACTCGGCGCGCATTCGAGAGATCCAGGTTCGAGTCCTGGAGAGGACACTGCATACTTTTCTCTTCTCCTGCCTGCTGCTTCAAAACAGAAATCCTTATAACTCTATCGTACTACCGAATGCCTTTGTTCATAATATGAAGAAGACTTAAGCTGAAGGCATTATTTGAAAATATTAAACGTTTGTTGTATATCCAACATACATGAACAAATCTGGACAAAACATTTTGAAGGTATTGTTCTGAGAACAAGCGAAGCCTAACTTAATATGTACCAGGTGTGAATCAGAATATGATTAAAATTTCCGAAAATTCTAATTATTTATATTTTTCGGTAGTACACAAGCATTAATTTCTTTATATTATACAAATTGAAAATGTGTACAATTCAATGTGCTTATAGTTTTTCATCTTTCATTGCAAAAAAAGTTTCACATTTTCTAAAAAGAAAAATCAAAGGAAAATTTTAAATAAATGTAATTATTTAATTATGAGAGTGCAAATATATTAATAAATGTGAAACTATGTTAAGGTGGTTAAATAATACTGAAAATTCTGAAACTTCATTTTCAATTCAAATTTATAATAACTAATTTACACATCAATTAATTTTAAAAATTTAAACATATTATAATTAAAAAATCCCTGAAATCCTGAAAGTATAAAGTCGGACCGAACCGGTTTTGTGACACATTATCTACCGAGAGCTGCAAGGGAAGAAGCCGTGTCGTTCCTTTTGTCACTTTGTTTGTGCGTACGTTGAAGTGAATATCTCGTCGATATCTTCCGCAGACTCCAATTTTTCTACAAAAGCATCATGGATAAACAATTCAAAATACATGCAGAACTATAGAAATTTCTTTATGCTTGATTCCATATGAATTAGAGACGAATTATTACCGGCGACTTCGGCCAGCTTCATCCATCATTCATCATGTGCTGCAGGGACTGTGAACAACTGGGTTATTGCAGCCTGATAAAGTATTGAGATTTATTTACTAGTTGGTATACCGTTGCTCACTGGGCACATTCCATACACTTTGAGTAGTTATTCGTGGAGACGATTTGTGTGTTAAACTTTACTTTTGCCATAATGTTTGGTCACCGTCTCCACCACGATATCATGGTAAAAAACAAAGAACCTACAAATCATCGCATGACTGTAAAATCACAGACGTGTGGTGTTTTTAAGGTTTCAATAGTTGTAAATGTGTATTCACATATTGATTAGGAAGCGTGAGAAGGAATGAGGAATATTTTTGTTAAAAAACAAGAAGGAAACTGAAGCATTCAAACACTGAAAAGCAGTAAAAAATTAATCCAACTTGTAGTAGTTAACAGAATTTTAAACTTATGCTTTTAAATATTAAAAGTCATTATTTAATTATTCTCTGTCATGAATCTGCATTATCATTTTTTCACAAAAAACATAGTTTAAAAAATGTAGAAAAGGGAAGATGAATAACTGCATAAAGGCACCTATATAAAATTGTTTAATAAATTATCAAATTGTAAAATTATTTTCTTTTGCTTCGTTAATCTGGTATTCATACAAGGAAAATGGAATCTAGATGCTTTTAAGAGATAATCTCATGAAACTGCTCCTCTTTCCTTTTTAAATTTTTTTAGACTATATTTTTTACGAAAAACTATTAATACAATAGAAGAGATTAATTAAATAATGATTTTTAATAGTTAAGTATATAAATTTAAAAGTCTCTTAACTGTTATACGTAACATGAACTTTTTACTCATTTTCAGTTTTTGAATACTTAAGTTTCCTTCTTGTTATTTTAGCAAAAAATTGTTAATTAATCCAAAAATAAGTAATATAGAGGTGCAAATATTCGTCATTCCTTCTTGCACTCCGAAATTATTATGCGAATATACACTTCCAACTTAAAAAAAAAATCTGCGACGTAATCATCATACGATGATTTGTAGATGCTTTATTTTTTGCCATACGATTTTTTACTACAATGTTTCAAAACTGCAATGCTTTCGAACCGCTTTATTTTCAACGACGATGGTTTAACAATGGTTAACACTGTTTTTACAACTGTTCTTTACTCCCACGATATTTTGCACAACGAGGTTTTCGCTTGTGTTGTTTTTTCCGCAATGTTTTTTTGTCGCGATGCGTTTGTTGGACACCGTAAAACTCTTTTTGTTCAGCGAAAGTTGTATTTTTGGTATCGAAATTATTTTTATTTCTTCAACTAAGTCAGCAAATCTTGCAGTTTTGAAACATTTAAAATTGAGATCTTTGCATTTACTCAGCCAGTGTACTTCAGTATGCAGAATCAGATAATCTTAAGAATTTTCTAGTAGGGTCTTGAAAAGACGATGTTGCAAATGGGCTGCTCAAATAAAGGGTACTATTTTTCTAATTATTTTAACGACGTGCTCAAAAGGCAATATTCTACCATACAAAGCTTCCCAGAGGGTAATTAAATAATACAGAATGAAGTTAGGAAATGCGTTATACATTTTACAGAAGGCAGTAAATTGAGCATATTGCAAACTGTTGCTGGTGCCCTATCACTGGTTACGGCCGACAGCTTTTGCAGAGACATATCTATTTACTTTGCACATGCTATAAGTATGTTGTAGATATCATCACATCTTGTTTGCCCCTGAAATATAATAAATATTTTCATTAAGTATTTCTTTTCAATAAAGTTACTAAATATCATTCTTATCAGATTTGATAAAAATAAAGTGTCTGATTTATTTGTAGACTTTTTAAATGCAGTGAGAACCATTCGCATACTTTCAAGTCACGTTTTAATTGAGTGTGCGTGTTTTCTTAAATAGCAGTTAACTCATCTTTGGTGGTGTTATCTGATAATTGTATGTTTTGCATTACTCACACTATCTCATGGTTATTAGAAAGTTTCCTTCAAATATGATGTCGGCAATAGTTAAAATTCCTTCTTTTAACATTTACCGTCCAGGAAAGACTTTTTTTTTGTGAGACTGCGAGAAATTTTGAAAGAATCAATAGTAGAATTTTCGCCTTTTGTAACAGGTTTCCTAAGAACTGATCGTTGGGTAAACAGATTTGAATTTAGCTGATTTATTTTCTTCTTTCTTACTTCACATTTAAATGCATAGGTCGCGTTAAAAGTGCCATGTATTATGTGAAAATGATGTCCAATATTAAACTTTTTCCACATTAAACAGCTACTGCCTTACAAAAGGTAAGCACTTTTATTTTTTATCTCCCCAGTATCAGTATTAAAATTATAGGTTCTTTATCTTTTACCTGAATCAGTTACTTCAGGATTATAGTGAAATTATAGTGCAAAAGTATATAAAAACAGTGAAGTAGAAGCCACCAACAATAAAGTAGGAAAACCATACACTAAATATATAAGCACATAATTAGCAAAAGATACATTTAGATAATACTGCAGTGTAGATGATGGCATTTAGATAATACTGCAGTGAAAAACAAATAATTAGAATCTAAGTATGAGCGCTTCTACGAACAGTTGTATACAGTATAGCAGTACAAAAAGTCATTAGAATATTTTTAATGCTTGCTTATTAGATTTTTTTTAATTTTTAACAACAAATAAACCGGACCAAATGGCGAACTAGTCGTGACCATATCTTCAAACTCGGACAATACTGGTCAAAGCCCATTTAAAAAGATAACATATAATTATAAGTAAATAATATTAAACATATTGTTACGGATTTCATATTTATTTGGCTATTTGTTTAGAATTGTAATTAAAATTGCTTTATTTTCCTGTGCAACGCAGACGATTTTTGAAGAGAAAGGCTACGTCGGAAAAATAAAAATAAAAGAGCGCATGCATTCAATATTTTATAAATAAATATCTCGTAATTACTGTTGCCATCCAGAAAAATCTAGAAAAATCGAGATTGTTTTAGTGATAATTAAAAAAGCTTAAAAAAGCCAAACCGAAACACCTCATCTCAGTTGTTGTTGTAGTTGTAGCTGTCTAAAGTTAACCGCTGTTTGTTTACTCAGTGCTGTTATTGATTGTAGCGATTTCGCTATGAGATAGAATTAATTTATCTGTTTTAAAGTAAATTCTGTTTAACGTTTGAGATATTGTGATGTTGTACTAATATCTCTGAAGAAATATTTCATCATTTTGATTTATTTCTTGTGGAAAGAATAAATTTTTGATATCTTTTTAACGACTTATGCATTCAATACATAACGAACCCGTACGCACGCAACAATTCTCGAATTAATTACTAAATATAAATTATATTTCTCGAATTAATTACTAAATATAAAAGAATTACATAACATTTTATTGAAAGCTTAGATATTTTTTGTCGTGGTCATACTGCATCGAGCAGACGTAAACCGTCGGCGGGTACAACGGTTTGTGAAACTTGTACTCGAGGAATAGTAAAAGCATTAAAACTGTATTCTAAACAGAAAGATTTTTTTCTTTTATTGAAGGAATATTCATTTTGTGAGTCTATAGTTACATAAACATTTAAATTGAGCTAAATAATAAGAAAATTTAAGTCTCCTTCCAGTGTTTTATAACATTGGCTTAGTAGTTCATGTAAAAAAAAAAAAAAAAAAAAAATCTGGTTGTAACGAAAGTTCTCCGCCCAAAACGGTCTTCATAAAGTTAGAAAAAAGACATGAAAGCAGCACCTTGAGTACGGAAAGTCGTCACTGCCTAAATCTGTGACTTTCTGCCAACGTTTTTTGTAGTTTTTCAAAGCCTTCAGCCTAGAAACTTAATGGCCGCGAGCCCAAAAGAACATCAACTTCATTTCGGACGTCCTGTGCAAAATGGAAGATAGCACCAGCAACATTTAGCTGCAGGTGTGAAACAAATTTTACAAACTTTACAACACAGTATTCTAGAGTAAATCTTTTCGGTTCAGATGCCAAAAATTGTTTGACAAAATATGATTAAACACACCAACCGAAACTGCTTGCGCAGACGATATTTGCGATGGCGAAAAACTTTCGTTAAAGCCCCATATTTCTAAATGCTATACATTATTTTTTAGTTTTCATAATAACTCGCAAAAAATGCTTTCAACTGAAATTCAAGAAAGAATTTGTAAATAATATTTGAAAACTATTAAGTAATGTGAAACAAAAAAAATTAAAAAGTTAGTTATTTTTAAATTCTAAGGATGTGATGGTAAATTTTAAATTCTAAGGATGTGATTCTAAGGTGTAATTAATGTGAAACAAAAAAAATTAAAAAGTTAGTTATTTTTAAATTCTAAGAAAATAATCACCAGCCTTATTTAGAAAGACACTTTTTACAGTGAGTACGATTAAAAAAATCTGATGTGACAGCACATGCCTTTCTTGTACGGAATATTAAATTATACGAAACTTTCCTGCATTTCATTTAAACATATTGAATTAACCGTTAGCGAATTTTGAATTAAATCTATTTCGTCGATAGCGCATAAACCACAATAGGATAAATGCACTCTTTAAAGTTCACTATATTTATTTACCATAGCCACAATTCGGAGCTAATTCACTTAACAGCGCTACATCTCATTTATTTTATAACTCAGAGTGCGCAAATTTATAGCATCCGAAGAATTACCACAAGTTCTATTCATATACTATAATAAATCTAAAACAGTGTTACAAAATAAATTAAACAAATAAAAAAGAAACAGTTTTTCACAGATGATTCAGCGCCGCTTACATGCATGCGCTACTAGTTAATTCAGTTCTCACTTCGCGATAAGGCAAAAATACATAAATATTCAAAATGCTTTCATTAAAAATTGAAAGCTATAGAAAAACATAAAACACCAAGTACTTAACAATTAGAGAAACAAATTTTACAATTAAAATTACAATTTGTACGCAAAAACCAGCGAATAACTTAAATGATAATTTCAGAATGAATCAAGCACAATTTTATTGCAATAATGAAAGAAGACGTTGCTTTGTTGTTGCAAAGCTTAGTTTGTCTAGATTGCAAAACATCCACTATTCTCCTAAATTTCAAATGTAAACAAATATGTCTGCTATCATAACAGAGAATTAGGGTTAGTCGCACTTAAAAAACTTAAATTGTTGATAATTCCAAAATTATTGCATGCAGGTTAACTAAAGGCATAAAAATCTTAGTCGAAAGAATCTAGATTGCAAAACATCCACTATTCTCCTAAATTTCAAATGTAAACAAATATGTCTGCTATCATAACAGAGAATTAGGGTTAGTCGCACTTAAAAAACTTAAATTGTTGATAATTCCACAATTATTGCATGCAGGTTAACTAAAGGCATAAAAATCTTAGTCGAAAGAATAAGAACAACATAATTCAATAATTTTTAAAGCAAAAAATGCACAATTTACAAACTTATAAGAATAAAGAAACTGAGCTTACTGAGCTGAGTAACAAAGTGGATATATATATATATATATGTACTTTTGGTCCGGCCGGTTGCAACCAAAATGCGAGGTGCACTGTAAAAAAAAGTCGTTCTTTACAGACGAAAGTTTTGTAAAGTTACAGAAATTAAAATGTTATGTAAGAATTTCCTGTGATGTAAGCAGTCTGAAATGAAATAGTGCCTGATGCAAACGATTTACGAGTGCACTTACAACAAGGATGTCAAACTCGCGGCCCACAACAAATATTTTTGCGGCCCGGCCAATATATCGGCAAATAATAATATATAATAATAAAATAACATATCGACGAAAAAAAAACGAAATGTTTACTACTAAGTAATTAACGATAATTTATTCAGTGTTGTTAGATTACTCACAGCGAGCTTACACACACTACTTAAATCAAATGCGTGTGAGTAGCTTGCGTTCAGCTGCCTTCGGCTTTTGGGGGAAACGTGCACTCAGAACTTGTACGCATCCCCCGATAGCCGAATGTGACCGAACTCATGGTCTCAGTTTTCCAATCATAGTTTTGTACGATATATTGGTGCATGCATGATGCATGCACTTTGCTTTATTATTAATTATTACTTAATTCATAATGTTACGGATTTCATAGTTATTTATTTATTTAGTTTTTTTTATTTAGAATTTTAATTAGATTTGCTTCATGTTGCCTTAGCAACGCAGACGATTTTTGAAAAGACAGCTGCGTTGGAAGCTTAAAAATAGAAAAGCGCGTGCATTTAATACATAATAAACACATTTTTTGCCATTCTGACTTGGAAATTTGTTTTGTGCTGGTGTACTTGCTGACAGCTCCCGGAGTAGACTTAAGGATTTGTTCAGTGCATCGCATCGCGACAATCGGTAAGTCAGTTTTTGTGTCTTTAACGAATGAATCATGATGGACTTGCTTTATTTTAAGAAACGTCAGGTTTAACTTTTAATATGGCAGACTTTGATTTGTTTAGAAATTCTAATTATTTAGAAAATTTGATTGAAAAAGGCTCGTTAGAGGAAATTCAAACCCAACTAACTCAATTGCAAATTTATCGCAATCAAATCATAAATGAATCTGTTCAGGTTACTCCTGATATCTTCAATTTAATTAACAATGCTATAGACAAACTTACTCACGCTTTTGCTAATAAGTTGTCTAAGGATAAAGAACTTACCCAAAATGTTAAACAAGCTTTAACTAAAATGCAAACCAAAGAAAAACCTAAAACCAAGAATGATGTAGGATGGATTAGTCCTAAAAAGACTCACAAACGTTCGCTAAGTAATAGCAGTAACGCTTCAACCACTTCAACAAAAAATCGATTTGTTCATCTTACTGATGATGATGACATGGACTTTAATAATGAACTAACTCAAGTTCTAAATTCCCAACCAAATAATGAGGAAAATTTTGTTAAACCGCTCAAAACAGCAAAAAGAATACCGCCAATAATAATATCGGAAATCACTAACTGGAAACCGTTAAGAGATCAACTTAAGAAAATCGTATCAACTTTCGAAAGCAACTGTAAAGGTGGGGATATTCACCTCAAGGTCAAATCCCCAGACGACTACCGAAACTTAACAAGATTTTTAGATGAAAGCCAAATTCCGTATCATACCTTTCCACTTCCGCATGAAAAACCAATAAGGGCGGTAATCAAAAAACTACCAGGACATACTTTACCGGAAGATATAATGATTAATTAATATTAAATCATTAAACATACCAGTTAAAACGGTTAGACAAATAACCAAAAAGACGGAAACCGAAATAATCAAATTACCAACCTACGTAGTAGAAGTTGAGCGTAGCGCCGAAGGCAAAAAGGTTTTTGACCTGACTCATATTCTGGATCTCGGTATCCAAGTTTGTACATTTAAACCATCTCCAGGACACAAGCAGTGTCATAAATGCCAACGATACGGTCATTCTAAAAATCACTGTAAGCATAATCCGAGATGTCTAAAGTGCGGTGAAAACCATCTTACCTTTACTTGCAAAAAAGACAAAAATTTACCAGGCAAGTGTTGCCTATGCGGAGGTCAGCATGTTTCGTCGTATCGCGGTTGCGCTCGTCATCGAGATAATATTAAAAAAGCCATCGAACAACAGCAGACGATTCCGAAACAAACGATTCAATTTACACCTTCTACGTCAAACCGGAACGCTTGGGAAAAAGAATTTCCAGAACTACCGAAAACAAAAAACGCCGCTCAAAATTCTCAACCATCAACCAATCCTAAACAGAGCGAAAAAGAAACTCCAATTAACTCCGCCTTCGAAATGTTCGCTTGGATCCAAAATTTAATCGCTAAAGGCAAAGAACTCATAGAATGCTTTTTAAAAGCTGAAACAATAATGGAGAAACTCCAAGTTGGCATAGAAGCCTTCCAACAAATCTTTAATTATGGCCGTTAGACCAATTCCAAATATACAAAATGTTTACACGACTACTCAAAGTAGTTTAAATATCGCTTACGTAAATATGAACGGTTTACGTAACAAAAATCTTGAAATCCAAAAATTTTTATATGATCATGACATCGATCTTCTATTAATCGGCGAAACTCGTCTAAGAGCTTCAGTTAAATTCAAAATCCAAGGCTATAAAACTTTCCGAAACGACAGACTGCATAATAGAGGCGGCGGAACGTTAATTCTCGCTAAAAATCATCTTCAAACTACCCGATTTGAAATAAACAATCGTACTTCTATAGAAAATACAGCGATTATCGTACACCCTCGTACGAACAACCCGATTGTCGTTATCGCAGTATATAATCAGCCGCAACATATGTTAATTAATTTAGACATGGATTGTCTATTACAGAGTGACTATACGACAATCATCGCCGGAGATCTTAATGCAAAGCATCCAAATTGGCATTCTAGACGTATAAGCACTTATGGAAACTTTCTTGTTCAATATGCAATTGACAAAGATATAAAAATCTTTGGTCCTGAAGACCCCACTCACCGTGAAAATTTCGGATTACCAGATGTTCTTGATGTAGTTATTACTAAAAATACCTTACAAATTCCTTATCTACAAGTGATGAATGAACTTAGTTCAGATCATTTACCTGTTAAATTCACATATTATGGCTTTGAACAAAGAAAAATGTTAAAAAAGAATACAAATTGGGATGAATTTCAAAATTCTTTAGAAAAACTACCAGCACGTCCGGTTTTATCCGATATTCAGGACATTGAACTTCAAATTACCAAAATTAATGCAAGTATCAATTCGGCTCTTCATAATTCTACAACTTTCACGGAATACAAAAAACCAAAACTTCCAAATTATATTGTTGAAAAAATTAAAGAAAAGAACAGAATCGCTAAACTCTGGAGACGTTCGGGAGATCCTAGAATTAAAACCATTGTTAATAGAAAAATCCGTGAATTAAAAAGCCTTTTATCTAACTACCGCACTGAACAGTGGGAACTTTTACTCGATTCCTTTGATCATGATCAAAATGCTGTTTGGAGAATTGCTAAAAGTTTAAGAAATAAAGATTATAATAACGGCCCAATTCAAACTAATAATGAATTATTGTACTCAGAAAAAGATATATCTGAAGCTTTGGCTGAACATCTTGCACTTGTATTTACTACTCCTAACATTAATGATGAAGAAACAGATGATGAAGTTGCTAAATTTATTAATAATCTTACTAACATGCCAGGTATAGATCATTTAACCCCTGCTTCTCCTAATGAAATTTCTACAATAATCAAAAAGCTTAAACCAAGAAAAGCACCAGGTTATGATGGGATTTCTAACAAAGCTTTAAAATATCTTCCACGAAATTATATTGTGCTTTTAACTAACATCATTAATGCTTGCTTAAGACTCAACTACTTTCCTGGTCAATGGAAGCATGCCAATATAACAGTGTTTGTAAAACCAGGTAAAAATCCTAAAGACCTGAATTCATATCGTCCAATAAGTCTTCTACCCAGTCTTGCTAAAGTATTTGAACGCATTTTACAAAGTCGATTAATTAATCATCTAGATACTAAGAACATTATACGACAAGAACAATTCGGATTCAGGAAAGGACACAACACTGTCCTTCAATTACTAAATTTCACAGAATTCATTGCTGAAGCCTTTACTAAAAATAACACAATAGCAAGCTGCTTTATTGATCTTGAAAAGGCCTTCGACAAGGTGTGGCATGAAGGTTTGCTCTTCAAACTACACCTTGCTCGACTGCCAACAATTTCATCAAGCTTATACAAAGTTATCTGAAAAATCGTACCTTTCAGGTCAAAATTAACAATACTTTATCTACTAAAAAGCGTATTAGAAGTGGAGTGGCCCAAGGAAATGTCCTTGGTCCCTTTCTTTTCAACTTATTCACTAATGACATGCCTATTCCTCTGAATTCTAAAATAGTGAAATTCGCTGATGACACAGCTATTCTGACAAAATCCATGACACCTCAACTTGCCATAGATAAACTTGAAGCAGCAGTAAACCAAATTACTCACTATTTCAACATTTGGCGTATGAAAATCAACCCCAGTAAATGTCAAATTCTGGTCTTTAGAAGACACAAAAAATTTACTCCAATTACTATTAACATCAAAATCAACGAACAACCTATTCCAATTGTTAACTGTGTCAAATATCTAGGCGTATATTTTGATTCACAACTATTATTCAAAGACCATGTTACTCATGCATTACAAAAAACTACTACTGCAAAAATTGCTATTAATGCTCTCATACACAAAAAATCCAAATTAAGCATTAACCTCAAAAGGAGAATATATTTGATGTTAATACGACCAATTCTGCTTTATGCTGTTCCAGTATGGGCTACTGTATACAAAACTTATCGTAAAAAACTTCAAATATTCCAAAACAAACTTTTACGCTAAATAACTGACTCGCCTTGGTTCGTGCGAAATCTACAACTTCACAAAGATTTGAAAATCAAACCCATAGCAGATGAAATCCTATCGACATGCCACAACTTCTACTCAAGAATTGAACACTCTGAATTCTCACACATACGAGAACTTATTAACTATGATCCAACTATTGAAATTGCATCTAAACGACCCAGAGCTCTTTCACAA
>KK114874.1:191242-215488 GCA_000611955.2 Stegodyphus mimosarum | reverse complement strand
ATGATGTCCATCAGTCGAAAATCCTCTGTATCCAAGAAGGACGGGAAAACACGGGCAATATGCGGTCGTTCATCTCACTGAAAGGCGGTTTCACGCAAGTCTCAAAGACTGCCCACATGACCCGCTATGCGAACAAGAGGTGACTACCATGTGTATCCACCCAGTGGAACACTATATCAGCAAGCCAGGCACCGAGTTCGCATGACGATAACGAATGCAAGCTGTCAATGTTTGTACTTCTTGATGCCTCCTCTACACAGAGATAGGTCCATCATGATGTTGTACGCAGATGCGGAATTTGGTGGTGCTACTATTCGCAGTTAAATACTCCGTTACTAACACATTGTCTTCTGATTATTTATAAAATATCAGCAGCTAATTCCTTACTAATATGAATTCCTAGCTGAGTAGATCGATATATCTTTTTTGAGGAAAAATAAGTTTCAATGCTGCAACACTTTCCTTGTTAGTCATCTGTTTATTTGTGTCTTTAAGGATAACAATTTCAAGCTTTATTTTGTGTTTAATGAAATTTTGGCTACATAATTTATATCTGAGTGTTTATTTCTTATATAGAATTTTAGAACTTTCAATTTTGAGTTATAATAACGTTTAACTTTGAAATTGTATATATTACTCAAGCGAAACCTGTGATATAGACATATACGCTACTGAGAGGTCTTGGTGAAACTTTTTGTCGCCAAGTTGGCGATGTGTGCTGATTTCTGACCAGGTTGTCAATTTTCTTGAATATTCGAATAAATAAATTTTCGAAGCCCCTACTTCCGATTCGTTCCGAAACGCCTATGGCTACTTGCATTACCTCTCCATTCCGTGTTATAACTTTCTTATTTCCTACTTATTTCTTATAGTACGTCTCTGGTTACGAGGCTTAAGGTTTCTTTTGAATTTCCCCCCTAATTCGGTAATTACGTTGTTTGCTTACTTAATGTACAGGACCGCTTTTCTTAGCGGTGAAGCGAAGCCCTTTCTACACTATACAAATACGTCTCCCAGTGTTTAGGATTCAGCTCTGAATCAACTGTGAGTTTGAGTGGCTAACTGATTAGCAGTTTGCTTCACGAGTAATTTTGGATTAATATTCCTGGTACGCTAAAGAGAAATTGCTTAATAGCTGTGTTCTTAAGCTATCACTATCTGCTTATTGCGCTGTGTGCCGTGAATTATTATAAATTGCCAGTTTTCTTTTACTCATTTGAAGGCATTTCGACGAACTCGCAAAAATGTCTATCTATGAATATAGTCTTCCCATCTAAGGTTTAGAAATGAACTTCACCTAAACATTTTTTGAAAAGGAATTCATTCTGAAAAAGGAAACTTTTGCATAATAAATACTTCTCATGTACGTCAAGCATAATAATTAGTCAACACTGATAAAGATATTAAAATAAAAAAGATATTAAAACGATACGCTTTAAAAGAACGTTTTTAAAACCGGCAACTTTTTAATACCTTTGTAAACAATTTTGTGGCGTAGGACTATTAGTTTGAATATTTTGGTAGAATTTAGTAGCATTAGGTGCCAAGGATTTAAAACATGATATGATTTCCTTTTCAATATTTATATATATGTAGGAATTAGGAATGCTGTTTTTTAGGAATGCAGGCAAGAAGACACAAATAATTGTAATCGTAGACGATGGTTATAAATGCTGCTGGCGTAATTGTGTCGTAGAAGAAGAAACTTGCAAACATTGAATATTTGTATGTAACAAGAAAGCCGCACAATTTTCTTCATTGATTAATAATTTCTTATGATACAATATCTCCTCTTCGTATCCTTATGGGTGCGACAAATACCCCACAATTCTATATACACTTATCACATTTTAAACGATAGAAGTTACAGCGAAGTGACAAGACATGAGATAGCCAAGCAAGACTGTCTAGATAAGTAAGAGCTCATTTCACTTGTTATTGCCTTGTCAAAAATGTTCAAACGTTTGGGTTTCGAGCGCAGAAAAAACCAGTCATCCATATTATAGGTGGCAGACAAGTCCTTAATAGGGCAATTATTCGTGCCTGAATGTAGGATTTGCACTGTACGTTAATCAATGCTCAATTGGTGGTCATGGGTGATGTCTTGAAACATAAAGCTGTTCTAATTATAGTTCAGACCTCAGTTGCGGAATCATTGATGACACTGCCGATGTAGTGCCACGTGTCTTCGAAGAACCCTCCAGTTGTTTAATTTACATTTGGGATGGCAGCACCTCATCCATGCAGTCTAACATTTTAGCAAAACTTACTGTATGATGCGACGTAGCTTTGTCGACCATAGAGATGTCTCAGAGTTCCGAAGGCCTACCCTTGAGAGAGGAGGCCCTCATACATAATAACCGCACTCATGCATAATAGCCGCACCTCATACATAATAACCGCACCCATGGAAAAGACTTCGTACGGGCTGCAAATATAATGTTTCGCCAAGACAGAACCTCGTCACATCCAAACAGATGCCTCCCATTATGTTGGAAGAGTGTAGATTTTCTGCTCTTTCCAGATGTTTATCCATACGGAATCGTTAGTGAGATTACATCGACCGTCATCTATCAAGAAAGCTTAATCCTGTTTTCGAAGATTCCCAGTTCTTGCATTCTTGGAATCCCCCGTCTCCAACCGAAAAATTTATGCTTATTAAAGCCTTATCTAATTATTTTGTTTGTACTGTTAGACCTATTTCCGTCGGCTACAACAAAGGTGCAGTGCAAATGAGTTAATGTGTATAAGTATAGAGTTCTTGACGTTAGGACAAAGCTTTTGGTTGCGACCGTTATCTATGGCAATTTCATCCAGCTTCTTGAATCTGCTTTAGCATTTGCCAGCCGTGATTGTTCGCGTAAGTCAAGAGCCTAAGCAAAAACATAGAAAGTGTGTTTTTTGATACAGGTGTCTAATGCTTATGTTACAGGCATATGATTAATAACCATTTTATTCAACAGGAAACGTCAGTATTCGAAATAAAATGCGAATAACGACGGATTCCGCTAGGCATGCCTACCTATGTCTGATCCCGCTCTTGTGTGCTGAAAGGGTGAAGCAAGTACCAATTGTTTGTCGGGAAAATGCAATGCTTGGAAGCGAAATTTTGCAGCGTACGATAGAGTTTAATTGGTGCAATCAATTTCCAGAACGGCGAAGAGCAGTGCAGTGGATTTATCACGTTCATGCCGTTTGATCCAGGTGACGGATACAGAAACGCTTGAAAAATTTAATTGTTTACGAGATAACTATCATTTGTGCGATTCTTTAAAGAAGCGACTGGCATAAAGTTCTCATTACATTATCACAAATTCGGATACCAGAAGGTGGATGCCGCATGGATTCTGAAGTTTTTATTAGGGGAGGGAAAAGAATGTATGCTTGGGTGGCAAGTGTCTGCAAAATCGTTTATCCTACCAACAGGAGGTTGATGCATTCTTTCATTACGACATTGTAGAGGACATATCGTAATAACGTCACGTTCATCTGGTAACGAATGGAAAGGACCAACAATGGATTATTTTGCATCACCAACTTCCGAAACAACGATCTGCGTCCAGTGCAGAAACGGCTTTTGCTTACTGATTTAATTGATCACAATTCCCCCCCCCGGGTTGCTCTCCATTAAAATTGGGGGCGGAACTGAGCCAAATCGCACTGTCACCTGTTAGGTGCTCAAGGCTGTTGCCAACGACAAGCGTAATCTAGCGCTCCTTGACACGAGAATTCTCGTGGGCTTGGGCTGACTCTGTCAGAGAAGTGAGCATGAGTAACAACAACAACAATTGATCACAATTGACCTATGAAGAAATCCTACAAAAATAGGTTCTTCATGGTGAACATTGAATTGTAAATGTACTTCCCTCACGGTTTTACAGTAAGCCCAAAGATTTTTACAGACAGGGAGTTAACAGGTTATTGTATCTTGCGTGATCGCCACTCAACACCCATCGGGGTTATACTAAATAAAAACCCTTGGGAATTATACAGAGTAAAATACTTTCGTTTTTCCAACAACCTACATACGTTCATAAAGCTTTGATTGCGAAAGCATATCTTATTTTCCTAAAAAAAAGGAAGAATGTAAGTTCAGAACAATATATGATAATTTGAAAGCATAATAAATAGCACACAGATTTTTAGTTGAGAATTTTCCTTAAACAGGCTCTGCACATGCCTTTTTACGTGACCTTTAAAGTTTTCAGTCCGCTAACTGTCAAAGGAAAAATTTCATGGGATAACCAAATCTATTGATTAAACAATCCAGACTATTGCTTTGAATAGGTTGTGAAATGTCATTTTTAATACCTTAGAGTGCAAAACTTAAGGAACAAATTCATTTTTCAACACACAGCTCCGGAATTGTTGAAAATGAATTTTTACTATCAGTACAAAGAAATGCTAGCTCAATAAAAGATGATGCATTAGCAATATGAGCATCATGATGTCAGAGGGTCCGTCGAGACACGCAAAACGCGAGGAATCAGCAAGCGTATTGCAAGGCAACTTAAAAAGGAGAAAGGAAAGCTCGTTTCCAGGCATTCTTCTGTTGATGAAAGTGAAATTGTACGTGCAGCATGGCTACAAAGAAACATCAGGACCTCCTTATACTGGTGCAATGGTTCATAAGCTTACGGAGGGGCGTAGTGACAGGCTTAAGGAGTTTGAAATTGATAAAAGCATTTGATTCAAGAGCTTGGAAAGCCTTCCGAACAAGTAGAGCTGAAACAATGTTGGTGGTCATCAGACATGGAAATCAAAGGTGATTATATGTCCCCTTGAAAGTAAAAGGAGATCGAAATTATACAGCGAGCAACACTGCACAGCAAACGTAGCACAGATGTTCAAGTTTACTGTGGCCAGACAACAACATAAAAGTGGCTCATTCGTCCGCTATTCTGAACACTACGTACTCTTGACAGCAGCCATTGGCAGCACCGTTTACAGTAGTATAAAGAACCCAAAGAATGAACACTTCATCAATGGAGTCACGACGTCTTTCCCAATGAAAGTCGTTTCTGTCCGACGAACGATTCCTGGTGCCAGTTGGCATGAAGGGCGTTAGTGTTAGGGACACGCTTTCATCCCGCTTTTTTTGGGAAAGAGGACGTTTTGGTGGTCCTGGTGTGCTTGTATATGGAAGCATTATGAATGGGCGGACGAACCTCCACGTTTTCGTCAGAGTTTCACTTATGGGAGATAATTTTTGTAATGAAGTTATCTGCCGCGAAGTGTATCTTTTTAGGTATTCCATTGATCCTAACTTTGTTTTTATGCATGACAATGCATGGCCACATAAGATTCATGTTGCTGAGAAGTTCCTGGAAAGTAATGATATTCCAGAATGGATTGGCCAGCCTGCTCCCTCATTTAAATCCCATTGAAGATACGTGGGATATTTTAGGCAGATGCCTGGCGGCACTATCTTACCTCCTGAAGGACACCAGATAGCTAAAATTCCTTGAAGAATGGAAACGTACCCGAAGAAATGTTAGATAATACAGTGCTGAATAAATACAGATGGCGCAGCAACCGTTGCAGCTAGGTAAGGTGATAACTCTTATTAAGGCTGCTTGATTTGTTGTTGTCACTTTTGACCAGAAGTTTCTGCTAGCAGCCCCATTCTGTCAATAAAGTCTTTACAATTTCTTTTGGACTGTATGCATCCTCGTCATTTCAATTTTTTTGCCACTATACTATTATCACCCTTTAATTATTACATTGTGCCTCTGTAGTATGAATTTTATGTCTCTCAGTTGATTTTTTGCCGAATTACAGCCAAAACTTCCGATATATATTGCAAATATATATTTCCAGCAATTTTGCATTTATTAATATTTCTATTTACAAATTATAATTTCCATTCGCCAATTCCATTTTCTATTTATTGTTCAATTTTTTATTAGCCCAAAGGGGCAATTTGCCCAGAAGGACTATTAATTTCGTTTTGGCTTTTGCGCTGATTCTCTACAGGCGTTGTTTCACTCTTCCAATTGTGGCCACCAAATATTATCGCCCTGTATTATATTTAAAGAAATTAAATAATGAAGAATCGGCATAAATAAGTATATGTTTCTTGCATTGTGATAAAACAACGGTACCTAGAACCATCCAATTTTGAAAAACGCAATCCTCCTGCGAATATGGACATCTGGAAACTAAGTTTGGAATTTGTTTTATCATCGATTTCACATTTTGTAAAACTTTAACAAATTTATGATTAACAAACTCAAGGATTTCAAATCGAACAATGGCAACGTTGTACAGAAAAAAACATTTTTATCTCCAGCGCGTGAGACTGAGTGTAGGAAATTCTAAGATGTGCTCAGTTTAAAATTATTTTGCGATATTCTTCTTGAATTGAATTTAATGGTTTAAGCGCGAAGAACACGATATTTAATAAATAAATCTAACACACAAAGTGTTAAAAAAGTCCCTTTGGACAAAATTTAAAATCCGAAAACTCTCAGATTTTCTTTTTTTATTTATTTTATTCTTATTTGTGCGTGTGCAAATTTATGTGAAAAGTTTAAAATACTATGAATTACAGGCTACAATAAACCGCAATACATGCTTCTGTATTCTGTGAATGCCAAACTGCGTATCCGTGCGTGAATGAACTAACTAGTAAAACACATAAAAGAATGATTGTTTTTTAATACATTCTAATAAATATCTTATTTTTTTCTAAATTATATATCGTTACTTTTTAACCTGGTGAATAATTTACCAAATTAGCTACGAAAATATTTCATTTCTTTTTATGCACAATAGCGTTTGTAACGCTATCTATTTTTACAACTGTCTAATTTAGACTGTAAGATAATTTATGGGAATATAAGAGATACAGGAATCGAGCGCCGTTTTTCTTATCGTCATTTTATGAGATTATACTTGAAATTTTTTCTAAAATGTGAAAACTCTTGGTTCCACTGTTGGCTAAGTGAAGAGACAACAGAATACTGACAGTTCGACTTGGTTTAGTTCGATCACAGGTAAACGGGCTGGCTGCATGGCTGATTTTCATGGTTTTCGCCATGTGTAACGTGAATGAAAGTCAGTTTCTTAGAAACTCATCCACAGAGGCATCTTTCCTCTTAAGCGTGTAGCCGTAATCGCTTTGCCATAATCAAATAATCGAACCTAAACTTTTACATTGCGCATTTTACAGTATTTTGTATTTGTAAAATAGCACTGATGTTTATTATTATTAACTCATTAGCTGCTCTTTCTTTAATAAATAAAATCATTTCGAAATGTAGCGTGCGGACTTTATTTTCGAAACCATTGGTTAATCGTGTAAAAAATTGATTGAGATACTTGGTAATAAATTCGGGAGTCTTTGAAGGTACGTACTCAAAGAGCGAATTTTTACGTGTGTACATAGCTAAACATAAAATATCGGTTACGAAAAAGATTTCGGGTGTTAAAAAGCTAAATGACAAGTATTTCTAGGCAGATCTTTGAGAAAAAAACGTAAATAATATCACTTTTCTTTTTCAGTGTAGAGATCTTTATTCACATAAACGTATTCTTATTCGTAACAGAAACACCTGCAGGCTTCAGTGTTGGCACCCAGCCAGCTCGTAATATTATTTGCACTAGTAAAAATGAAACGTATTTCTAGTTTTAAGTATTTTTGTATGATTGGAAGATTAGGTTTCTTAAGGAGTAAAACTTCATGCGAATACCAATAATGTTTTCTTAAACATTGAAAACTTATAAATTACTTGAGTGAAAGCTTTTCCAGCATGCCAATACAAAAAAGTTATAAATTAATATTACTTGTAAATCATAAACAAATGTATCGCTGAATGGCATTTAAGGCCCAAAAATCACCCTCGAATTATTCTCATTGGCTTAACAGCAGACACTTCAATGCAAATTGAATATGACGTCAAAATCACAAATTTTGATGTTACATACTTCGGTTAAGTTTTGCCGTACGGGAGTCAATTTCGTTGTTTACGTATCATGAACAGTACAAATATTGTTAAAAAGTTTTGGAACTTGAGGAACGTATAAAAAATCAGATATCCTATTTTTTATGCGAATGATTTTTTAAAATTAAAAATATCAAAACATGAATATTTGCAACATTTAAAACACTTTTGCAACAGGAAGTGTACGTCGACGATTAAGGGTTGCGAAAGTAAAGTTTTAATAAAGAATCCTGTACACGGTGCAAATAAATTTCTCTTCTGTACTCCAGCCCCCTAAATGTGTTTTATGATATCAATCATTTTAAACTTAAGTTTCCAGAGAACAAAATTTCAAGTCTGCAATTCTGCAGCTGCAAGTCGCAGATGCGCATTATATTTTAACCTTTTCAAACGTTTAAAAAATTTCAAATTCAAAGTCTGCAACCGCAAGTCCGTTATATATTAACATTTTCAAACGTTTTCATTATATAAAATTACGTTATGAATGGTAATAAAATCTGATAGTGAATCAAATATAAATAAAACGTTTTGAAGAAATGATTCTTTATATATTACTTACAAAAGCTGTACCAATTTCGTTTCTTTGCATAACTTCTGTTATCCTTCCAGCATCCTTATCTGATAGTGAACCAAATATAAACAAAACGTTTTTAAGAAATAATTCTTTAAATATTACTTACAAAAGCTGTACCAATCGTTTCTTTGCATAACTTCTGTTATCCTTCCAGCATCCTTATCTGATAGTGAATCAAATATAAACAAAACATTTTTAAGAAATGATTCTTTAAATATTACTTACAAAAGCTGTACCAATCGTTTCTTTGCATAAGTTCCGTTATCCTTCCAGCATCCTTATCTGATAGTGAATCAATTATAAACAAAACGTTTTTAAGAAATGATTCTTTAAATATTACTTACAAAAGCTGTACCAATCGTTTCTTTGCATAACTTCTGTTATTCTTCCAGCATCCTTATCTGATAGTGAATCAATTATAAGCAAAACGCTTTTAAGAAATGATTCTTTAAATATTACTTACAAAAGCTGTACCAATCGTTTCTTTGCATAACTTCTGTTAGCCTTCCAGCATCCTTATCTGATAGTGAATCAATTATAAACAAAACGTTTTTAAGAAACAATTCTTTAAATATTACTTACAAAAGCTGTACCAATCGTTTCTTTGCATAACTTCTGTTATCCTTCCAGCATCCTTATCTGATAGGGAATCAATTATAAACAAAACGTTTTTAAGAAACGATTCTTTAAATATTACTTACAAAAGCTTTATCAATCGTTTCTTTGCATAACTTCTGTTATCCTTCCAGCATCCTTATCTGATAGTGAATCAAATATAAACAAAACGTTTTTAAGAAATGATTCCAGTACACTTTCGCAACCCAGTGAGAATTTTTTTAGCCCTGCGTCATAAAGAGATCGTAATATGCATGGGAAATTAGCTCCAAATTTATCTTTCAACTTTTATCACGCCGCCCAACCGGTATAGTGGTTAGCGTCGTTGACTGCCGTGCGGAAGGGTTCGGGTTCGAATCCCGCAGAAGGCATGGATGTTTGTAAATGTATAGTGTCAGTGCGGCATGGCGGCACTTTAAATATGCGGCGAACCAAAAGTCCTCTCGTGTGGATTGGTGGGAGAGAAGAGGGTTGGGAGACGCCTGGATTCCCCCCCGGGGTGCTCTTCCTCAAAATTGGGGTTGGAAAATAGAAGTCAAACCTCTCTTCGGAGCAGGCTCTGGCAATCATTCTTCCATGTGGTCATGGACACGACAACAACAACTGTTATCGCAAAAGCTTTCTACCCTAAATGCTTCTTCTGACGTTCCAAAAAACTGTATACTGAAAGCCATAAGTACCAAAGCTTTCCTCTCCCTCTTTTTTTTCCTATGTTTCTTAATATCTTCCATGTGAGATAACACGCCACAATATTAATTTTGCATTTTAGCTTCAAATCGACGTCTTTTGTACAAAGTACATCTTTTTTTTTGCTGCAATGAGTGTTATTTACCTCCCATCCAAGTCAAAAAACACTCGACAATCTTTAGCGTTAAATATATCTTTTAAAATCATATTTTTGCTCCACGTCACGTTTCGGTATAGCCGAAATCGTCACAAAGATTTTTACTCCTGTTTACTTCTTTCCTGTTCCCCAAATGGCATTACTAGCTTGATGTAGAATATTTTGTTTTCCGAAACTCTAAAATTAGAAGCTGTTTAATTTATTTATTTTTCTGTTTGGCTTACAGATTCGTGCTTCCTAACTACCTTATGGCAAATTAAAAATTTACGCGGTTGATTACATATTTCACATACATCACTACACCAACACTGCTTAGTGATATGCCTACACTAGAGACACGGAACATAAAAGCATTACAATTTGCCACATATTTTCTTTCTGGCAGTTTTCTGTAAGCTATGTTTTAACTTAGTTAACAGAAGATATAGCTTTCCCATAAAGAATCTACTAATGTGTCTGAATTTGGAATGCACACTTTAGATAAATAATTTCCATTTGACAGTTTTCTACTTTTATCAACTGCATATATGCGTATCTACTCATGCGTGCAAAACGTAAGCGTGGTTTTAGATTTTCCCGCAAGAAATAACCTGAGAAACAAGAGCATTTAGAGCAAAATTGAATAGAACGAAATACAATCAAAAGAAAATATGCTTTATAGAAAAAGCGGCATTGGTGCAAATGATTGTCTACCTAGCAGTAAGAACAACAAATAGATGTCCCTGAATAGGAGGCATGGCTTTCTCTTCCATTCATTCCAAGAACCAGCTAATTAAGTAATTAGTGAAGTAAGAGTATCCATTTTTCGAGTAGCAGAATTAGGGGGCATTTACCACTGAAAGTCATTATATAGAAAGGTGTCTTCCTGTCAAAGGATTCCACACATTTTACAGAATTTAATTTAAAGAAGCATACTCGCTAATACATTCGGGAGCTAGAAATATTTTCTAACAGCTCCTTCAGAGTACGAGACAGGGTTGTTCTAGTGTTGTCATCCATAAAATATCCTTGAAAATATAGAGATTAATGTTGCTATTCAACATAATACCTTCCTAAGAGACTGAGCCCGAACTATTGTAAATGTACACAGCGGGAAAAAAAGGACAGTTGTATGTCTCCCGTTCTGCTGAGCCGATTGACGAAATTCAACTTGCGTTTTTCATGTCTTCAAAGCGCGACTTAGAATACGTATTAGATTTACATATAGCGTTGTTCTAATATAGGTATTTTGACGCAAAATCGGACATTTTTCTGAAATGACATGCCGGTTTATTTCCGTATTTCGATTCTCCGACTCAAATTATGTCAAACTCCCAAGTTTTTTAAAAATCGCACGACTAATATTTTAAAAAATTAGCTCTCAAAATTTTAGCTCCTCAATGTTAATTCAATTTCATATATATTTATTAATCTCTATTTTCTTATTAAACTTATTTGATTCTTCCTTTAACATTTCGAAATTTAGGTTCATTCCAAATAAAATTCGCCCATTTTTTATGATTTATTTTTTAAATTTGTATTTTTAAATAATTTTTAAGAATTTTTCGAAAAACATTTTAAACTATAAGCTATGAAATTTTTACCATCATCTTAAAGTAAATGTATTTCTAAGCATACCTGCAAAAAAATTAGAGCTCTTTATTCCAGAGCTCCTAAGATACACGTGAATTTACATTTTGGCGCGTTTTGAAGATTGGCATAGTTGTTATGGCCGATAATAACGCCAAATGTGGTTTACGCATTTTGTTAAAGTTATTTGAAAGCATGAACGAAGACATTCTTTCCGCTCATGCACAATATAAAAAAAAGAGAAAGGAAAATAGGTTGAAATAAATTAAGAAGTTCGCCAAGTGAATTATTCTTGGCGCAAACTGAAAAAAAAAATCCGACAAGATAAATTTTTAAATTTTTCCATAAATATATCACCCAAAATTACAAAATTTAATATCTATGCATAATTTGAGTCGTAGAATCGAAATATGGAAAAAATTGGTGTGTTATTTCAGAAAGAGTTTGATTTGTGTAAAAATATCTATATTAGAACGGTGTTATATATAAATCTAATGTACATTCTAAGTCACACTTTTAAGACATGAAAAAACGCAATTTGAATTTTGTCAATTGGCCCATTAGAACGGGAGATATAGAACTGTGCCTTTTTTCCCCTTTTCTCTTACGTTAGGCCCAGTAGCGGACGAGCTGTAAGGATGCTTAAAGCTGGTAATTCGGTCCGAAGTTCGAATCCCGGCTGGCTACGCCGTCATTTTCGTTGTTTTTTCATCTGTAACGTGTACACAAGCCAGATTCTTTTAGAAAGTGCTCCACGAAGGCATTCCTATCCTTAAGCAGATAGTCCGCAAGTACTCTATAATCAAATAAACCAAACCCATTTCCCTCATTTTGTTGTGGTAAAACCATGTTCTCATATGAGCTGGCATACGGAATCGTTCGTGACACTGAAGCCGCACTTATCTATAAATAATAATCTGTAACAAAGAGTAATATGTAACACACTCTTGGGATACGCTCGACATGCTGTGCTTCTCCGGCAACTTACTAATTACTCTTCTGTGTGTCAAGCGTTGAAGCTAGTTTTTTTAGCCATGCTACACACAATATTCACAAAGATGTGAAGCGAACAATTTCAATAATTATCTCAATCCTTCTTCGCTTATCGGCATGAACCATGCTGTCCTGCCGTTTTTAGCTCTGTAACGTGACCTGTGATTTCCTGTTTCCGGTATCTGCGTACGAATTTCAATTCTATAACGTAGAGTCGCTACAATCTCCTATCTCCACTTTCATAGTTGATTGCTTAAAACTTACGCCTGGGCTTAAGCTAATATACAATTAATTAACAAACTAGGTATTTCTCTATATTCCACTTTTTTATGAATATTATTAGCTCACTTACATTAAGAGGATTCGGAACCCCCTATCCTAACAATGCTAAATTTTCGATGTACCTTTCTCTCAAAATCTGCTTTAGATACACGCTTGAAATTTTTTGTCTAATTAAAGTGTACCTATCTGATTATACTGAAATGGAAATGAGCTTTTGAAACATTCAAAATTTTAGAATAATTTATAGAATATTTTATTAGGCATAGTAAAATTTAGCACTTCTTTTTTTTTCTTTAGTTTATTACAAGAGACTTATTTCAGTAAATATTAGGAAACATAATAAATAAGCCATAAAAATTTTAGACACCTGTGAGCAGTAGCTCCTGAGAAAAGGTATATCGAAGGCAAAGAACTGCCCTCTCCCCTTTTTTTTCTGCGCCGTGAGGAAATTTCTGTCTCATAGTGACTCAAATGTCTTCGACAAATGCAGACATTTCAGTTGCATTCAAAATTCTATGCACCCACCTTGCTTTCATTTTTAGAAATTTGAACTTATTCCCAATGTTGAATTATATACTTCCAAAACTGATTGACTGTATTTTCAGCCATGAATAGAGACCGATTTTTCGAACGAGCTGTCCTTGTAAATTTGCTTTCGACAGAATGGTAGGAATCAAGTTTTTAGCTTCTTCATGGTCATTTGAAACAAATAGAGTATTTGCATACTTGAGACTTTGACAATTCTGCGCTTTCCGTCTGCGCCGAACTTTAGTAATTTTGTCACTTTCATTTGTTAAAAAATTAAGAATTATGCGTCTGAAACATACAGCACTAGGTTCTCACACAATGCTAGCAAATAAACGGCTTGATTTGGTTATTAAAATGGGACAAAACATACAAAGGCTATTTACCTAAGAAGAGGGGTGCTTCAAGAGGGACATTCTAAGGGAAACTAATTCATTCGTATTGACAGTTACACATGGCGAAAACCAGTCATGCACCCAACCCTTTCGCCTGAATTCGAACCTAGAACGAACTACCAGAATTCAACAGTCTTTAGACACTCGTCTACTCTCTGGCAGTAAATTAATGACGCATGAATAATAAAACTGTTTATAAACAAACCGTTATCAGCTTGCCATGGTTGTCATGGTAACAACTATAAAATTGTCTGATGTTAAAAAGTCCCATTTCTTAACGATGCTCCTACATATAAAATACTGATAAATTGGAAAATATTTTAGTGATGCATAAGCGAGCAGTAGCTACGTTCTTTTCTAAAAGTCCTCTTGAGATTGTAATTTACATTAATGTAAATATTTATCTTAAAGTAGACATACATGCATTGGGAAACAACACGTATCTACGGTCAAAACGTAAACAAGCCCCGGAACGAAACTGAATCCATTCTTCGATCATTAAAACAACAGAACAAATACGACTACACCACAGTTATTAACTGAGCTCACGCTAGACTTAGTCATTATCATGTGAAATATGTTGCCTTCGCAAGGCAAAATCTCTATGCACGCTAGTCGTCGCTCAGAGAAAATTGAATCGTAAACCATTAGGATACGATGCGTAAAATTGAGGATAAAATAATGCAACCGAGAATTACTCGAGACTTATAAATTACTCATTTGCATGATTGATGGGTACATGCATTAAATTTGATTTTATTTGAAACGCACCTGTGATATTCACCACCGTTAGATTGATTCGTTGCGTGTGATATCAAAGAATAACGCGCTCTCTTTTGGTTTTACCATTTTAACGATAATGTTTTGGAAAACAGTTTTCAAAATGCTCGTCTTCTGAGAAAAATTAAACTCCAACTTGAATTTTCACTGAAAAGAATGCTAATGCGAGCTAATGTTGTCCCCTCACGAATTTGAACGAAGTACAAAATCATTTTTAAAACACATTTTGTTTTCAACTGACGTTAATTATTTCAAACGTTTGCATGTACATCGTAAAAGTGGTTTTTAGCTGTATGTCTAAAGTACTCTAAATTTTTTATGTGAATAGTAGTTTTGTTTTGCATTCAGAAGACGACTGCACATTTATAAGCGAAATAATAAGTTAAAAAATTAGTTTGGAATTTAAAGAAAAATATGTTGTCAGTGGCATCTGATATCACAACTATGTAATCATTATTAATAGAAAAATTGTTTGATAGGCTTATGAGAATAAATAGACATATTAATTGGACAAATATGCTCAAATCTGTGCAATTGTGAGTTAATAGCCCTAAAATTTACTTTCATAACTCGTAGTAAGACTGCGATCCTTTACATATGTATATTATGTAACTAAACAGCTTTAATACGTAATGATACGTTCATTTAATACGTAGAAAGGAAAACTCTTTCTCTGTAATAAGAAATTGTTTTAAATTGAATTTGTTGACTTTCAAGAATTAAGTCTTTTTAATTTCAGTTCTAGACATCCTATGAGGCATTTGTGTTATTGTTTATGTTTTGAAGCAGTGAAATCATTACAATTGTTCCAAACTGAAGTGAACTGGAAGTGAGGTTAGAGTGAAGTGACGTCAGCTTCTACTTGATTTTAGTTTGAAACGTAAAAGGAAGTTTTGTTGTTATGTGTGTCCTTGTATGTGTTTGAATAACGTGTTCCCATGATTCTTGGAATGACGTTTGTTTTCCTGAACTTCACAAAACACTCTTCGTCGAGTAAATGCGAACCGATGATTTAAATTTCAGCTTTTCGCTCTCAACTTAAATACGTGATACCCTTGGTGGGAAGGGTGTATTTGAGTTTAGAACATTAGAGTTTGAATTATATACTGGAGATAGATTTAAATGCACTAAACGCACAATGGAATTGACTATGAACATCTTTTACTCTCAGTCTGAGTAGAATTGAAAATAAGTTGGTTAAAGAAGTTATAGATATAAATGTAGTCTTTATTTTAAAGCTGCTGATAAGTTCCAGAGGCGTGAAAGTTGTCAGTCATTAACTACTGAATTTTTACTGGAAACTGATATGGAAGGAAACAGTACACCGATGATTTTAGCTCTTGGAAGAAAAAACGTCCCAGATGACCCTTCATTCAAAGAACCACAACCGCCCGAAAACGGCCGAAATTGCGGTGTTCTTTTCTTCCCTCCCCCTATGATATATAGTATCTGGTGCAGTTTCTCCGAATGCGTTGTATCAGTTTATTGCAGACAGCTTGTCTTAAAAGGATTCTTTTGTGGTTTCTAATCTTTATTTGTCATAAAGCAGACAGGATATCATTTTAAATCTTCACACCTCTTTGTACGTTAATGGATGGGAAAGAGAGGAAACTGCTGTGAATATTGAAAAGTATAAGAGAATTTACAGATTATGTGGAACTTCTAAAAAACTACGGGAGAGATTTTAATGAAATTTGGTATGAATCTTCATTTAGAACAGAAAAAGTTATGAGTATTCAAATGTCATTTTATGTACTCATGATTATAAGTAAATCTCATAGTGCCGGAATGTCCAAGTCCGTGTTATGATATCGAAAAGAAAATGAGTTTAATATGTGGTGTGGTCCCCTTCCATAACCACACAAGTCAAACAGCGTGAATGCATACTGGACACAAGGCAGATGAGGAGTGACTGTCGCAATCAATCCTACTCCTGCAGCAAGGCAGTATTCAACACCAAGATGATGTTCGAAAGTTAATGCCAGAAGAAATTATCTTCTCAAGATCGTCCAAGACGTGTTGCATACGGTTAAAGTTAGGAGATCTGAATGGCCAACCCATTCGGCTCATAACCTCACTTTCCAGCTAATAGTCGACTACTTGAACCCTATATGGACAAGCCTTGTCACCCATTAGCAGAAACTCGGGACCAACTGCGCCCTCGAAAATTCTATCCTAAGGTGTCTTTTCTGTACGTCATACTTGTCAGGGAGACTCTGTCAAACCCATGAAGGACCATCCAACATGATGCCTGTCCAAACCATTACACTTCTACCACCAAAATTATCTTTTTCCTGATGAAAGGGGGATGGTATCGTGTTCCAGGCACTGTCTAGACACAGGTACGCCGAGAATCACTATCCAGGCTGAAACTTCAACTGATCTGTAAAAGCACGGTGTTCCAATGGAGTCTGGTCAAAGGCGCTCGTTGTCTGCAATAAGATTGCTGTGCTCTCTTGTGTGCTGCAGTGAGCGGGACGCATGGTTTGTAAGTGCACATCTGCATCGCCACAGAGGGAGTAGCTTCTAGAATGGACTAATGAGTTTCCAGTAATATTTCTCTGATTTCACATGATCTTTGCCTCGTTTTGAGCAAGATGTTTGAAAATGTTTTGCTACACAATTTCCTGTACAAAATAATTAAAATATCGCGGATTTCTTGAAAACTTTTCAACCCGAAGTTCTATAAAATATGAGTATAATTATACGAGTAGAGTACAAGTCTTAGCAATATTTACTGCGGTCTTTATGAAAAAGTTGTTCTATAATAATAGCCAATGCACAGTTTTATTTATGTAAGTGAACTTTCCTAATTTGCATACCTACACATTTCGTGCGTTAGGTTTCCCATTAAGAACTCTTTCCTCTTAAATGTTTTGCCTGGACAAGGAATATTCTTCAAACAGAATGAATCTTATTCACAAGGAAAATATTTAATTTATTCATATATAAAAAAACTTTTTAATGTTACCAATAAGTATAATCAGATCATTCACAGTATATATTTTGAATCTTACGCTTTTAAAATCAAAGGAATGCAAACATTGAGATAAGAAATTTCTAGACTCATTGTAACATTTCCTGCTATTTTTAATAAAATAATATAAACATGAATTCCTTTAATCCACAGATGTTAGTAAATGCATAACATTTGAGACTACTGGCTTGGAGTCATTTCCTCGATATAGAGAGAGATAATATGCCATGGATATTAATCCGAATATTAATGCGTGTTAAGATTCGCGAATGTGAAATGTTGACGATTAAATAACTTATGAAATGAAAGCACTACGAGATTTTCTACTAAAATGGAAGTAGATTTTATGCGCCACACATTTATTACTGCGAAACAAATGCAAAATAAAATGTAAACAACAACGCACAGTTTCAAAGATTTAGTGTCACAAGAGCAATAGAAGCTCATAGGTCAATTTTGAAACCCCTCCATCAGTGGCGATACCGATGTGCACTTGTGAATTATGAGAGCGGGACTAAAAGAGTGGGTATTATTGTATACAGCTCAATCTCTAGTAACTTTCGGACAGCTATAAACGGTGAAACTTTTGATTCGGTGGTGTTGTATTATTATTAATTTACTCAAGGGTGCCATGATCGTACAAACATAATACCAACTTTTAAATCATATCAACACTAAAATACTGCAAAGGGTGAAATTGTGAGACATACATTGAAAACAAATTATCACTATGATAAATGAGTATCAAACAAGTATAGTTGTCAATACCATATCAATAATACAACAAGTGTAATATTTCATAATTATGCGTAGTGGATAACTGTAATAACCCGTTCAAGTTTTAATTTAATTTATTGGGTCCAGTGTTCTAAACTAAGAATGCAACAAACAAGTTTTGGTAACTTTAAGCTTAACATTTATTAAGAATTAAACAAGAAATTTCTACAACATTTTTTATAGGTGTTTAACAGAAGAAGTAATCCATAGTGACTAAAACAGGAAACAATGGTTAGTTTGATTAAATACGTACGTACGCGACAACAATATTTGTTTGAGAAAATTGCATGTTCCTCTTGTGGCACATAGTTTGTAGAACTAAATGAAAATGAGCATACCTTATATTTAAGTTAATACATTAGGGTGGTGTGCCCACCAATGAGATTAATTTTCAACAAAGTAAATGGGGCATGCATTCCTTGAGGGGAGCAAGTTTTCCCCGCCGGTAGCAAATTTCTGTAAAAAAAAAAAAAAAAAAAACACAATTTGGAAATAAAAATTGGAAATAAAAATTTTTAATTTCAGGCATTCCTCCTCTCCATGGCTTCCCTCCGAACGTAGTGCTGGCCATTTCTCTCCGCTTTTGCCTTCGACAGGGTTCTCGTGAACAATTTCTCGTTCTCAGCAACTGCTTCTTGTTGGCGAAAACTTCTGATTCCCTCCTCAAAAAAAAAAAAAAACGCTGCAGGTTCTTTTCCTTTTTCTCGCCAACCCCGCTTGAAGTTCCAAAAGTCGCCAGTTGTAAGGCAACCCTATGAGGTGTATCCATGCCAGAAGGTGGAAATGGTCTTTTGAGGTGGCCAGCGGACAACGCCAAGCTGAAAGAATTACAATCGGCACAGGAGGTCATTCAACTATTCCCTACAAATGAAATAAACACATTTTTTAAGCTAGCCTCGCTCAGGTTGTCACTCTTATATGGGTGAAAGCCTAACGGACTCCCAATTACCCTAGTGACAAAACCCCTGCGCAGCTCAGCTGCATACAAAAAATACCTTTAGAAAGAGGGCGCAAAAATGATCTTTGGCTAAGGAAATTTCCAACTGTCTGGCAGAGATAAGTTTCGTAGAAACAGAAGGTATTTTTTTCCAGAGAAATTTTGAAAACAAATCGATAAAATATGCTCTTTCATCCCACAGTAGTAATGTACGAGAAGTGAAATTTACAAAAACTAGCATTTAATTAAATGAATTAAATTAAACACCGAAGAATGCTTCTACAGTTGAAATGTAAAAATTACACAGCGAAATTCATGTCTCTTAAAAATATTTCTACAAACTTTATACACCAACTTGTGTAAAACAAAGAACCTTAAAATTCAAAGTGAAAATTACCTTAAGAGTCAACCTAAGCAGAAATTAAACAACAATATAAAAACAAAGTTAAGATTAAGAGTTTAAGAACAAAATTAAATGGTTAACCAAACAACCTTAAGGTTTAAAGAAAATTTAACACAAGTAACTTAAATTCACAGTTAACCAAAACTGCCATTTAAAAGTTAACAAAAATTATTTTCAACAGAGCAAATTAAAATCAAACTAACAAAATCAAATTAATAACTTTCATTACTGATAACTGAATAATGATAAGCATTGCAATTAAGATAAGTATAACTTCAATTACTGGTAACTGAGCATTACAATTAAGGTCTTCTCAGTATGAATCAAGTATCCTGAGACTATTTCCGTAAATTGCAGACTAGGCATTAGATTGAACTCTGTAGACATCTGCGTTTGTGATTGACCTGCCTCAATCTACTGTTAATTCTGCATCTGATTTCATCATCCATATGTTCTTGGCTACTCAATTTACCTAATAAGTAACAGAAGTTAGTGACAGAATTTACGCAATTCTTGAGAGGAACACGTCGAATGTCTTGAAGGCGTATAATCACAGAAATCGATGAAATCTCGTGTACTTATATCTCCTCCATAACAGAGCTGCGCAGATACACAAAAGTATGCTTACGTATTGAACTGTAAATATTTGCATAATTCTTCTCCGGCATAATTAGTGCATTTGGTACAATATGTTTCGTAGAAACAGACAAAATTTGCAAGTTCTCTAAAGTTTTCACACGAGTGGTGATAAATAATAGTTAGATAAATGTGTATTGTGTCAGGAAAACTTGAATATTGTGATCTGTGTATGTGAAACAATTATTAACTGTAGACTATTAATATACGAGTCAGAAAATCCACACAAAATTATTCTAACATCCACTATGTTTCTTATCGAAAGTCACTGTATTAGGGATGTTAACGAATTGCGTTCCAAAAAATTGAATGAAAAATAAAAATACGAAAGAAAACGTTTTAACGATTACGGGCATTTCTTTTACAGTTATAAGTTATTGGAACGATGTTAACTAGAAATAAGAACACGGCTGAGGAGGAATCTAATTCCCAGAAAACTTCTGGATTTAAGACTAGTTTATTTTCCTATCACGTATAATGAAAATAATGGAATAAAAAATATTCCTCTTCTTGTAGTTAAAAACACTGAATTTGTTCAATTGTTATAAGTTTAACTTACTTGTTATAAGAGACTTTCTCTAAATCTCAATAGGGGTTGGATGTTGCAAACTTAAGTGAACTGAAGTCTAGGTAGAGGAACGTCAGCTTTTAGAATGTACAGGAATCAGAGTTAGTTTTTAGTTTGTAACATGGACGAACGTAATGGTTGTTACAGACACAATATATATGTTTATATGTTAGGTCAGAAGATCCACAGAAAATTACTAGACACAACATAATGCTTCTGATACTAGTATTATATACTACTGCCCTTATATATGTTTCATTGTGCTTCAATAAAGTGTTTTAATGCTTTTCGAAAAGACTTTTCTTCCTGGACTTTACAAAACACCCTGCATCGAGCAGATGTGAATCTACGAATTTCGGTTATTCGTTCTAAACAACAGTGGTTTGTTTAACTATGAATGCTTTTGCAAAAAAGCGGAAATTAAGGAAGAGTGCTAGAATCAAATGTATTCAAAATCCTGAGTTACTATGATCATTTAACTAATTTTATCTAAAGCTTATCTGTAAAATAAATGAAGAATATTTCTTTAATCGTAAATGAAGGGAAAGGTTTATTTTTTCTCCTCTGAATGCATGTAACTGAATGTTACACCATTACTGTTGTTTCAAACATTATCTCTCTCTCACACATTCTAATGGAAAATCAGAAACATCTCATTTCCATTTTTATCGGATATTCTGATCTTAAACATGTAGTACTTCCATGTCTATTGAGAGAGTCCTTAATTTGCACGTACATGAATCTCAAGAGTCTACCACATACGAATCTGCATTACAAGAATGGAAAACAATAAAATAAAAAAATCAACGACGATTTAAATATAAATCGAAATAAGACATATTTTATTACTTTTTCATTTTAGGAAGTAAATTTTCATATTATATGGAGAAAGCGCTAAAACGAGATACACGAATTTTAATACTATCTTCTGCGCAAACTGAAACCGGCTAGAATTCTTCGAACGTTTTCCTTAAGAATACAGAATTTGCGATTACAATGATACGAGAGATTTATTAAAAGCAATTCGTGTACAAAGCCTGAGAATGCATTTATTTTGTAAACCCAAGTACTTCATTTATTTCATGGACGGTAACCTTTACATTTACTTAGAAAAATGTGCACAAAGAACACAGTGTCAACAGGCACCTTAAATATTTATAGGAGCCAATGAATATTTCATTCGCTTACATGAAGCCCATTGTTTAAATATCCTTTTAAGTCAAAAACAAATATGCACGATTTTAGGATGCGGAAACACCGACCCTGTGTTTGAAACATTTTATTTTATAAAACTTCAGCGTTGCAATTCGAGGGAGATGAAAAATTTGGAGGAATCGATAAAAAGTTAAAATAAAATACTGCTCCCTACGAATGTATATTACAGCATTTACTCTCTTCTTAAAATAATGTACTTTTGAATAGTCAATATACTTATGCATTTGTATATTTTGTATGAGTATTTAAATATGTATATATATTTAGCTTTATGTGTCCTAAACATTTACCAAGACAAGATCAAAATATTTCTCAAGTGCGTACTTACATAACGGATTATAATATATTACTAACAGATTAATACCTGTCTGTGGTAATTTCATTATATATGTGTTGTGTCTGCGCGGGTGTGTAATATGTGCTCAATTGTAGTATGTCTGTCTGTATGCATGTACTTACACTGTGAAAAAAAAGGACGGGACAGTTTGATAGCTCCCGTTCTACTTTATATTTCAATTGACGAAATTCAACTTGCGATTTTCATGTCTCGAAAGCGCGACGTAGGATATGTATACATAGTATTGTTCTAATATACGTATTTTGACATAAATTGACATAAAATCGGACTTTTTCTGAAATGACACACCAATGTTTTTCCATATTTCGATTCTCCGAATCAAATTTTGTCAAACTCCCAAGTTTTTTAAAAATCGCACTACTAATATTTTAAAAAATTAGCTCTCAAAATTTTAGCTCCCTTCATGATAAGTGAATTTGGTATGCAATTATCAAGTTCTTTTTTTTATTAAACTTATCTGCTTATTCTTTTCTCGTATTGAAATTTAGGATCATTCCAAATAAAATTCGCTCATTTTCCATGATATGTTTTTAAAATTTGTATTTTAAAATAATTTTTATGAATTTTTCGAAAATAATTTTCCGTTATAACATGTACAATTTTTAACATCCTCTTAAAATAGATGTATTTCTAGGCACACCTGCAAGAAATTAGAGTATTTTATTCAAAATTTCATAAGATATACGTGAATTTGCATATTGGCGCGTTTTCAAATTTAGCATATTCGTTATAAGCGATAATAACGTAAAATTTGGTTTACACACTTTGTTAAAATTTTTGGAAGCATGAATGTTGACTTCATTTCCGCTCGTCTGCAATAAAAAAAAATCTCATGTGTAGATCACATGACTTCCTTGTACGGAATATTAAATTACACGCAATATTCCTACACTTCATTTAAACACATTGAATAACCAGTTAACGAATTTTGAATTAAATCTACTTTATCGATAGCGCATAAAACACGATAGAATAAATAAACTCTTTAAAGTTCACTATATTTATTTAACATAGCCACACTTCGACGCTAGTTCACTTAACAGCGTTACATGTCATTCATTTTATAAATCAAAGTGAGCAGAAATTATAGCATCTGAAAAATTACTACAAATTCTATTCAAATACTATATATAAATCTAAAACAATGTATAATAGAAATTAAACAAATAAAAAAGGAACAGTTTTTCTCAGACGATTCAGCGCCGCTTACCTAATGCGTATGAGCTACTAATTAATTCATTTCTCACTTCGCGATAAGGCAAAAATACATGGAACTTCAAAATATTTTCATTAAAAATTGAAAGATAAAGAAAAACATAAAACACCAAGTACAGTTAAAACAATTAAAAAAGCAATTTTCACAACTAAAATTACAATTTGTACGCAAAACCCAGCTAATAACTGAAATGATAATTCCAGAATGAATAATTTAATTCGCAATAATAAAAAAAGGCGTTACGTTCTTGTTGTGAAGCTTAGTTTTCCTAGATTGGCAACAAATCCACTCTTCTGCTAAGCTTCAAATGTAAACAAATATGGACGGTATCATAACAAAAAATTAGGCTTATTCGCACTTAAAAAAACTTTTAAATTGTTGATAATTCCACAATTATTGCATGCAGGTTAACTAAAGGCATAAAACTTTTAACCGAAAGATAAGAACAACATAATTCAATAATTTTTTAAAGCAAAAAATGCACAATTTACAAACTTATAATAATAAAGAAACTGAGATTACTGAGCCGAGTAACAGAGTGGATATATATCTCTACATATAATAAAACAAAGAGTCTGCGTGTGTGTGTGTGTGTGTGTGTGTGTGTATGTGTGTGTGTGTGTGTGTATGTGTGTG
>KK114874.1:171623-183420 GCA_000611955.2 Stegodyphus mimosarum | reverse complement strand
GCCGTTTTACTTTTCGAATCATGAATTATTGCGTTCTTTTGATGAAGTTAAACTCTTGTGAAAGCAACTAGATAACGAAATGGAATTCCTCCTGTAAACTGGACATAAAACCTTCTGTTATTAGTATGCTGAATTGATTTTATCAATTTTCTACGCATAGGCAGAACCAGATTTGTGCATTTTTGTCTCTTCACCTTCCATAAAAAATAGACCTTTTTTCTTTGCAGTCATTTCAGTAAACATATGTTTCATCAAAGGTCAATATGTATTTCCATTTATGCCCTGCTGACTAGTTTTCATACAGGGTTTTAAAACATGCCTCATCAAAAGCTGGAAAGCATTGTTTTTGGATTTTTCAAGTTTTAAATCTTGTTTTACTATTTCATTTATTTTTGCTGCATATGTCTTTGCGATTGACTTCTGCATCGGCAGTTTTTTCTGTTGTTACTAAAGGCCCAATTTTAGGAACATTGGAAACAGTAGGTACATTTTTCGAATATTCGTTTGCAGACTTTTTCAGTGCAAATATAATGATTGGTGGGTTTTCCCTTTCCGATTAATAATGTTGCTTATTTCATACTTAGAAATGTTAATGCCATGGATTTCACAACGTTTCTGAATTATGGAATAGGAATATTTCTTTTCGGTACGAGCAAAAACACATTTTCGGTAAAACGGTAATTCTTCGATCTACAACTCCTTTACATGCGACATTTTGAAAGAAGAATGTATTTGAAAAAATATCGACGCTATTTCTCATTTCAAACAATAAGCTGCTGCCAGAAATTTAATCCGAGAACATCTGTTCTTTTATTTAATTGTTTATCGAATCGTTCTAAAAATGTATAAACATCCTTTTTATTTATTCCTTAAGAAGTAAAAACACCTTACTTTCAGAAAATAAATTGTTAAACTTTATGTGATTTTCTAAAAGTTGTTAAAGTTTCCATAAAAATTAAATCTGTGCATTGCACATATATTTGTAAAATTTATGCATATGTGTGCTAGTAAGCCAGCATCTATCATCAAACTATCGCTTCAAGAATCGTCATCGTTTCGTCCAAGCCCTTGGTGGCAGTTGTTGGACAGGTTTCTGCCTCTTCGCTGCTGGGAGTTCAAGGGTGAAGGTCGGGCTTCGGCCTGGCTCTTCACCGACTGTCTCTTCACCTACAACCTCGTTCGTTTCATGATGCACGTTTAACTTTCCTGAAAAGTCCGATGATATGTTTCCTGATTTATAGAAAGCCAACTGTAGTTTTTTTTATTGAATATATTCATTCTACATGCAGTTTCTGAAAATTCATCCAGCATGGAATGATATTTTTTAAGCAAGAATCATGAACGATCTCATTGTGCAATTTAAGACTCATCCATTGTCTATCGCCACGTGGTGCACTGCTCAAAATTAATTCACTGGTAGAAGCCTCAAAATCAGAAGAAATTTCAAGATAAGTTTATTGCTGCTCTACATATATTTTCGATACAAGGTTTTTTGTGATTTATAGAAAGCGATGCAAATCGATTTGCTCTCCAAGTGTATCGTTAAACGAATGGACGTTCTGCATTTACAGTAGGACTATAGTTATGATCTGATTATTTAATTTTCTTGTTTTATTTGTGTGAGTTCAGCAGTAAAATTTTTGATAGGAAAAATAAATAGAGTAAATTGTAGATGATTAACTTGTATTTTCTTCTTCAACTATCACAACGTCTGGGGTAAGTACTTTATTTTGCTATCCTCTGTAGGTCACATATTTTATCCCTATCATTCGGGTTATTGCGGAAACAACGTGATGTACTCTTAATCACATGTCTTAATCCTATACTGGGTAGTTGGATTTCTTCATTCTTATTCGCGGTTCATCGCTGATAAAATTAATATTCAAAATTTTGGTTATCACTTGTACACCAGAATAATTATAATTAATATTTCTCATAACCTACAGAAATTAACACAATTTTAATTACATAAGAAATTAAAATATATTTAAGTATTTTTACTATATATAAAATATTTTTTACTACAATATGAGAATCACCCTGTAGAGTCATTAGGTTATTTTGAAGCAGGAGACATGAAAAATGAGCATTGCCCTCCCCGGGACTCGAACAACCTGGACTTCTCGAATAGGCGTCGAGTGCGCTACCCTTGCTACGAAGACATGCTAGAAGGAGCGGGAAAATACCTTATCTACTCCCTCTTTTAAATGGAGACCTGTGATGAATTAGGTATTGTTCACCACCTTTTAGTTCGGGCGCCATAGTAAAGTCATTAGGTTATTTTGCAGCAGGATACATGAAAAATGAGCAGTGCTCTTGGCGGGACTCCAACCTGGATCTCTCGAATAGGTGCGTAGTGTGCTACCGTTACACCACGAAGGCCTGCTGGAAGCAGGGAGAAAATACTTTATAACCGTTTTAAATTTAGTAACAATGTTGTCATGATTCGGAAATAATAAAGATATAGAATACTATATCGTAATAATATAATTTTTCAACATGTTTGTCATCCCAGCAGTAGACGCAGCATACTTCACCTTAACTTCATTGTCAGATTAACTTAATATTCTGAAATGCAGTTCTACGTTATTTTTCTTCTACCATCATAGACATTGTATCCAAGAAATGTTTCGTCCAGGCTTTTATCATTTTCTATTTTACGTTTTTCAAATAAGGATACTACATTTCCTTGCGGTTGTCTCCATTTACAGCTAAACTAAAGCTTTATTTTTAAAATTATTTAAGCTACACTGGTTTAGGGTTTTTTTCCTTCTTAAACCTATCAGTTAAATCAAGTTAGTAGTCTTTAAAGACTAATATCAAACATCCATTCATGGAAATTTATAAAATTCTCTGTAAATATAGTTTGCGTATATAGGAAAATCCCGCAGATCGTTAAAATTCAGGTTTAGTAACAGGTTTTTCACGTACCGTATGTAAAAAAAAATTAAATGAAAATGGTCTTCCATATCTTTCTATTACTGGAATAAAAGCCAGAAATTTCAATTTTTGGAGTTCAATTATTATTTTTGATCTGAATTCTAGGCCTATCAATTTGGATTTCTTATGGATGTCTGAAATTTTTCTGCCGAGTAGTCTCGTTAATGACGCAACCTCAATTTCTTTTCTGCCGAAGGAATTAGGAGAACAAAGTCATCAGGAAGCTTGAATTGTTAGAGAAATAACCGGCAGTCAAAGAGGAATCTAGTGTATATACGACTCTCGGAAAAGGAACCAATATGATGGGTAGTCTAAAGAACCAACGAGCAAAAAGGACAGATGAATGGCAGACAAGAAGGTCCAGACTGCGTACCGGAAAGAAATTTTCCATGCAAACCACCAGCTTCGCCTAAATATTCCAAAGGGCAAAGGAAGTCTACGAGAATAAAAAAAAAATAATCCAGAAATGAAAGAGGAGACCATAACACCAAAACAGGTACCAATCTGAGAGAGGAATAAGGATACGTAGGACGTCATTTATCCGACTTTGTGTGAATTCCTGGAGAAACGTATGTCTGTTTTACACACACACAAAAAAAAAAAAAATAGTTCCTAGCATACTATTTAAGTTGCTAGTATGCTTTTGCTTTACCCCAAGCGAGAACTGTTGAAACTAACGCATTGTAAAAGCAAAATGTGTTCTTTATAATGTGTATTGTAAATGATAGCAGATGGTAAATTAAGCTCTACAGCCAATACAGTTAAATGAAATTTAAGTCTAAAACATTAGGAATAGATTCTGAAATAGTATGTGTCATTAAGGTCTAGGGTGTCTAATAACCATGTAGGAATTCGGCTAGCAGGTAGTTGTTGAAATGCTTGGATGGGAAAAAAAAGAGATTGAAAGACAAAGCGTGAATTGTTAAAAGTTATTCTTGTACTTTCCTACTGCGTAGCTTAAATATTTCTGTGCTAAATTATCTTTCTTTCCAGATTTCGGGAAAGAGATGTGAAGAAAAGTCAGTGATGGATTTGAAAAAATGTCAAATTAAATATTTTAGAATGTGAAATTGAACTTCGTAAGAGCTGTCTCACGTTGTAGATTTTAGAATTTAAGATCATATCCAAAGACATTAAGACTTTTGTCTGCGATTTTTTAAAATTCTGGCGGGAACATTGTTATATTTTACGTCAATTAACTAGGTATCTGGTGAGGATGTTTGCGTTGTTATATTTTACGTTAATTAACTAGGTATCTGGTGAGGATGTTTGCGTTGTTATATTTTACGTTAATTAACTAAGTATCTGGTGAGGATATTTGCGTAGTCCTAACCAACATTAAGTAATTCAGTGTTAAGCAAATTAGTTATTGTATATTTAAATTGAGGGTTGAATGTCTTCTGGCAGTCTTATCTTGTTGTTACGTACTATCGCCAGCTCTGCCTAAGTGATTTCGGCTTTAGCGTTGCTAGCCGATGTTTAAAATACGCGTCGTTAACTATCTTGAGCTACCATGAACAGTCTATTTGACGTATAGTCTACGTCACCTGCATTGAAATTTAACTTTTTTTTATGTAATTTAAAAACCCGCAATTAGCGCAGGTTCATCTAATGTAAGTATTGCCTTCTGGTCATCTAAGAGTTAAAAAAGAAAAGGTTATTTTAACTTTCTTAAGACTTTGTCACATGCTTTGGAGTCGCGCCCAGTCTATTAGTGTTTGCACAAGCTTCTGGACACAGCAGAATCTAACAACATGAATAAGAGTTCTCAGTTATACATTATTAATAGTCCTAACGTGAGACATTGCGCACATCCTCAGGCTTGACTTTATCACTTCTTATACCATACAATCTTCGCCACCCAGCCGGTATAGTGGTTAGTGCCATGACTGATTGCCTTAGCGATGGGCCCGGGTTCGAATCTCGGAGAAGGCAAAGTTATAACTGTCTGTCCCTTCATAGGAGGCAATGGCGGCCACCTATTAGGTGCTTCCATATTGAATGGCAACCACTTTCGAACTTGTAGTGGCGCAAAGCTAATGGTTATTAAACAAGGCGCTCGGCCATTAAAAAAATTGCATTCCTTTCCCTTTATCATCATTCAATCACTCAATTTTCAGTCATGTTATGGAAATTACTCATCAATCGTGTCATATTAATAGAATTACTTATCCACAGTATTCATCGTACTTGCTTTTGACATTAAAGGTGACTTAAAGAGGAATCGAATATGCATGAAAATCTGTTACCAGTAGCATTTATAATACAAACATCTTAATAGGTAACAATATGTAGGGATATAAGTTTAAAATAATACACATGAATACTGGCAGTTTGCACTATCATGGCGTCACTTTCGAGCGTCTGTAAAATCATTAAGCAAGCAATCAAATAAGGAAGCACACAAATTACTTTTGCATAAAACTATAAATCATACAAAACTAAATAAATTGGAATATAAACAATTAAGAAATTTCATGTTAGATTTCATAAACTCTTCCGAGTAATTACTTTTATTTAAAAACATGTAAAATGTTTGAAAGCTTTATTCTAAATTGAAAGTAAATAAAAAAATGTTATTTTATATATTTAAAACAGCACAACAAATACAGTGCGATAATGCATCTAAAAATCTTCCTTGTTTCAATGCTTAGAAAATACCAATTACGAATTACTGATCATTCATTTAAAAACCTTATCTTTAAATAAAAATAATTATTCTGTTTTTTTATTTAGTAAAATAATTGAAATATTTGGTGAAAATTTTAAAAACCTAAGTATTCTTATAAGTAAAATAGCAACATCCTATAAATATATCAACTAATAAAGACGGTTTTTTAAGTCTCTACGTAAAACACGTTTCTTCATAGCTTACATTTTCTAACCTTTGCATTTTTTTCGGTTTCCGTTTTTCTATCGCTTGGTTATTTCTTGCCCAAAAAATACATTTCGTCTTTTTCTAACTTTTATAAACTCGGAGATATTTCGCCTTCCCCCCAGAAGAAAAACAGAAGACTACTTTATTTCTGTTGTGGATTATATTACTTCCCAGTGTTCTTTTTCGAGGTTCTATAAAAACTATACAAAAGAACTGGTTGTTCCATATTCTATTAACCGAACATAACGGAGAAAATAGTTTTGCATGGTTATGGGTTTGTAATGGATTGAATGCACACAGAGTCCATTATACATTTCTAAAATTTATTTTTACTTAAAGAAACACTGTACATTTTGGAACTTTCCACATAAGCATTCGTATACAGCTCTTCTCAGTATCCCACAGCACAATCAGTAATTACATGTAAAACTACTAAGAACATTAAACACAATTCAAAGCGCAATCTAAAAGGCGAAGTTCCTACGGAGATCTCTCAATATTCCTAACTCATGCTGAACTGAACAACTTAGAAACTCCGATCTAGAAACTATATAAGATCTATATTAGATCAACTTAGAAACTATATAAGATCTCTCCGATCTTATATAGTTTTGGCCAGAGGCCGCCGAGAAATCTCTAGTATCTTCCTTTTCTATAAATTACAGGAAGGAATATACGTTTAAAATTACGTATAACGGCCAGATACAGTTCCAGTTACATGTAAGGGTCAATTACGTTTATTCTATTGCAGTATGAATTACTCAGGAACCGGACCGAAATGTAGCCAAATTGGTGGCCTTTCGCGATTTCTCGACAAATTTGGAGACAAAATTAGTCGCCAAAACAGTTCCGAGCTTGGCGACATCTCGCCAGTTTACCGAGATAGGCGTTTATTTTAATTTTAGATAGGCTTTCCCATGTAATCTTCTTTTTTCGGCAGAGCTTCAGATTTTTAATGTTACGTTACAGATACTTCAGTTTTAAACATAACTTCAGAAAAAAAATTATTTACACTTACAAAAAAATTCGTAGCAGTATATTAGTAATATTAATAGTAATAATAACAATATTCGATTTTCTAGCTAGAGCAAGTGTACTAATTTTATACTATAAGGTATTTCTCCCGTCTTCTTCCCATGTCTTCGTGGTGTATTGGTCAGCACACTCGGCGTGTGTTCGAGAGGTCCATAGTTCGAATCCCGGCGAAGGCGTTGCTCATTTTTCATATCTCCTGCTTCCAAATAAGCTGATGACTCTACAATATTATTAACCGAACATTCAGAGATTTCACTGGAAACTTTTCTAAAACACGTTTTGGCTCAATGACATTAAAACTTGATAGCTAATTTTATTACGCTGTGATTAATTAAATTAAGTATACTTAGTTTCATCTGAATATTCATTTCTATTAAATAGTCATTTTCTGTGACAAGCTTCGTTAACTTTTGAAAGTCTTTGAAACTGCATTTTTGAAAGAACTAATCGTATGAGTATCCAGTTCTTTAACATAACATTAATTCTCTAAATGTTATTCTCCAGAATTATAGTTTCAAAAATCATTTTATCAAGCTGAGTAATACAGATATAGGTAAATTAATGAGACTGAATTTTCGCATTAGTTATTTATTACACAGCAGGTAACCTAATAGTTATCATACCACACCTAATGATTTAACTCACTATGTAAACAAATCAGGAATAGTTGAAATCTTTCGTCTCTTTGCACTGTTGCACTCTCTCTGTGAAAGTAATCTCATTTCATTCAAGTGATTTGAGTAGTTGTAAAATTTTGCATGTATTTAATTTTAGTCCTTTGAATGCTAAAATGAGTTTTATTTGTGGGAATAAACCTAATTAACAATTTTTCCTTCTTGATGAGACCAGTTATCATATTATCTAACTAATTAACAGTAATGCAAAGAACAGATGCACCTAAACTAAAATGGTTATTGAAAACTTATACTACAACTAAAAATTCAAAAATACTTACCACCGCTACATGCAGGGCTTCAATGCTCAAGAAAAAAGCTAATAAATCACAAAAATAGAACGTGTATCTGTTAATTTCGCTTCGGAAATAGGCTTTCGAACTGTCATTAATCCATCCCTAATGGCTAAACTAATCCACAGTTCCCCGACCAACCAGGATAGTGATTAGCGACGCTGGTTGCCATACCGAAGGACCGGGATTTGAATCTTCAAGAACGCATGGAGGTTTGTAAATGTATAGTGTCTGTGCGGCATGGGGGCTTTCTAAATATGAGGCGAGCCGGATGTTCTCTGGGAAGATTGTGGTAGAGGTAGAGGGCTCCCAACCCTCGTGTGTTAAACCCCGTGGGGTGTTCTCCATCAAAATTGGGGGCAATAATGAGCAAAGTCGTACTGTCACCAGTATGGTGCCCAAGACTCTTGCCAATGACAGGGGCAGACTTGCCTCTTGCCACGATGAAAATTTCGTGGGCTTGCTCTGGCAAGCAGGATTAGACACGACAATATACGTCGGTTAAATGAAGAGCTATCACTTCAGACTTACTTGCCTTGCTGGAGGATTGCTCTCCAAACTGTAAATTTGTTCGCGATTTAAAGTCCTTTTAATCTGCATCCTAGTGAAGACTAACGGAAGCGTTAACAAGTAATCAATTAACATAAGATAATACGTAAGCTAAAATAAACCTTATAAATACTAGAACGTATTCTAATTTTAGGTGGCTTGTTCATACGAGTTGCTAAGCTTATTCCTAATAAAAAACGCTTGCAATATGTTAGTTACATTTGAAATCATAGTGTCATATTCTTTTTAAGACTTAATTCTTTCGAGCTTGAGAGTATTTTGATTCCAAAATAACTTTTTCTCGGGATCTTAAAATGCGAAGCCCCATTGATTACCTTCCATAACATTCCCATTTTGTTCTACCTAGTATTCGTAATATACAGTAATAATTATCAGTCTTATTTGGAAGGAAAATTTTATTTTTTTACAACTTTACGTCTTCTATTAAAATTAAATTAGTTCATTAATTTTCTATCTGAATGCATAGATAGATGCTCTTATCATTTTATTTTTAATTGTTAAATACTATTCTGATGAACAAATTTTATGTTTAATTGTCAACACAATTTATTTCAAACGAACAGTGAATTGTAATCTTCCACGAAATTGTTTTAGGTAGATTCAAATATACTGTAACGAAATTTAATGCTTCAAGTATTTACAGTAAAGCAAGACTGAAGAAAACATTTGAGCACGCAGAAATGAAGAAATGCAATAGAATGTATCTGTATTATTTTCACAATACTGTTAGACGATTATTGACTCAATTTCGGTATTGCCATTACCAAACCAAGACGATTTCACTTACTTTTGCAGCATTAAAGGATTCTACATATCTCATTATAATGAGTTTTTGAAAGCGAAAGGTTTCACAAAGTATATATCAGTATATTTACAGTCTCCTGATTTACGGTATCTTCGAAATATGCGAAATATATTTGTAAAACTCATTTCCAACTCACATTTCATTTTTACGGGATGGAAGAAATTTTGAAAAATGCTCATTTTCGCAACATGTTAGTTTCGATAAGTTCATAAGTTCAAAACTACCAGATTTTTGTGAGATGCAGTAATCTGGTTAAAATGCAGTTTCAGAACTAGACTAACCAATTAAATTTTCAAAGTTCCTTTGAATGACTCCACATTAAACCCTTATGCAATACATTCGAGTTTAGTCATGTGTTCGTATGTAACAAGATGCACTTCAAATACTCGATTTACATTCATTCTCTGATGAATAAATGATCTGTTTACACAGAAAATATTTTCCTTGATATCTGCACTTGTAATTAGGAAGTGTACCTGGCCTGCTGTGTATTTTGGGTAGCTTTATTGTTATCGGAGCTGCGATAAATGTTGCAATTCGGATTTGTGGGCCGAGAATAAATTAGCACGTATCTAACCTTCTTAAAGTATATCCAGTTTAATTTCAGTTGTAATCCTAAGCTATTGCGAGAAAATTAATTAACCGATGAGCTATTTTGTACGATATACTACATTAGACGTGGTGTTTATGTTCTGATTTTGGAGGCTATATATAGCATAAAGAACATTATTTTTTCAAGCATCGTAACAGACTAGATGATATCTGTCTTTTAAAGTAAAGCATTTGGATATACTTCCCAAAACTGTGGAAAATACAATATAGCAATGATTTAAAATTTATGCATATTTGATTACATTGCTAGATAAAAGACGAAAATGAGTAAATTTTTTTTAAACATTTTTAAAGTAATTTTTCTTAACAGAATGAGGTTTAGTTGTAAGTCCTTAAAACGGAATAATGGTGCTGATTTTTCTCTCTTATTACGTATAATTCTCTTTAATAATGCCTTGATTCTTTCTGTTTCTAATTAAGTAATTGAATACCTGGAGAGCTACGTTTATTTTAAATTTTCAAGTTTAATTTTAACATCTGCAACTAATTCCTTACAGAAAAATAATTTGTAGCATCACAGTAAAGATGTCATAATAATAGCACATCCATGTTTTCCCCACGATTAGTTTAATGATAATTATTTCATAGTTTTTATTTTATAATTTTTTTTAAATGTTTCGTAGTAATAAAATGCGAATTTAATCAGAAGCAACGGTATTACTCAAAAATTTCATTTTCAGTGATAAAGAAATAAATATCAACAGCGAATTTTTACTCTTATGTTATCAACAAGCTTGAATATTATACTTCCTTAAATCTTATTCTTCTTATACGAGGGGTGATCCAAAAAAAAGTTTACAAGGCAAATGAAATTAGCAATAGAAACAAGATACAAATGGGAATCAAGAGACACATTTGGCCTTCACTTTTCCACATAGTCGCCAAACCTGTTTAGGCATTTGTCAGAACGTTAGACCGACTTGTTTTTCCCGTGTTGGTAGTAATCAGGACCCTGCTCATTGAGCCATTTCTCGGCAGCTGTTTTCACTACATCGTCTGAGGTGAACCATGTTCCGGATAAGTATCGCTTCAACGCCGGAAAAATGAAATAGTCACTTGGAGCCAAATCGGGGCTGTATGGGTGGTGATTTCAGACCTCCCACTTGAACCTTTTCAGCAATTCCTGAGTCTGGCGAGCTCTATGGGGCCTGGCATTGTCATGCAGAAGAATGACGCCTTTGCTCAGTAATCCAGTCCGTTTGCGTCGGATGGCTTTACGCAATTTCGTTAAGGTGGCACAATAACGATCGGCCTTAATGGTATGGCCACGCTACAAATACTCGATTAGGATAACACCAGTCGTATCCCAGAAAACGGTTGCCATCACTTTGCCGGCAGAGGGTGAGACCTTAAACTTCTTCCTCATCTGTGATCCAGCGTGTTTCCACTCCATTGTGGCTCTTTTGGATATGGGGGTGAAGTGATGAAGCCATGTTTCATCACCGGTAACGATGCGATCAATGAAATGTTGGCCGTCTGAATGGTATCGCTGAAGAAATGTGAGGCTGCACATCATTCGAGTGGCCTTATGCTCCGCGGACAACACACGTGGAACCCAGCGGGCACGAACTTTGGAATATCGCAACTTATCGGTTACGATACGCTGAACGTTACCATAACTCAGGTCCAACTCTGAAGCAATCTCACGCACGGTTACTCGTCGATCCCCTTCGATGATTTCTTCAACACGTGCCGTGTCGATATCCGTCCTTGAAGAACTTGGACGGCCGCTCGCTTCCATATTGCGGTTTTCCACATCCTCCCTGCCCGCTTGATAAGAACGACTCCATTTCGCTACTTGTTGTCTACTCATTGCTTTGTCCCCGTATACCTCAACGATTTGTCTGTGAATTTCGGATGCGGCCACATTCTTGGCCCATAAGAATCGAATTACGGCTCGCACCTCTATGTGAGACCACTTTTCTAGACGTCGTGCCATTACTGTCGCTCTTAAGTGTCTGCGTACTGACGCTACTTACTCTTAGAACCG
>KK114874.1:132794-171584 GCA_000611955.2 Stegodyphus mimosarum | reverse complement strand
GGAAATGGAAATATTCGCTCCACAATTATTACGTTTCAAATGCTTCTGCTTGTAAACCTTTTTTTGGATCAACCTACGTACTACGATTTCTTATATTACATTCACATATTTAATATTTTTCATTGGCGTTTGCGAAATCAAAATCAGTGAAATCACAGAAAAACATTTAATCCTTCATCAAATAATCAAACTAAAATACTAATTAAAATAGGAACACATAACTTATACAATACAACTACTTTAATTCTACTTGTAGAGTCATATACTAATTTTGTAACTTCTCGCAAAATGGTCACAATATCAGCGGTTCCTACAGTTATCAAGAAGAAAGGGTCATGGATTATTTCAGAATTGGCAGCCCCCTAAAGACAGAAAACTTGGCAAAATAGTCGGATAATATTAATTACAGTAGAACAGCAGTAGAACTTCATGAGTTAGTTACCTCTCATAACTGAATGAGGCTGAACACGATGACTAGAGATTACTTTTTAACGAAGCTTTTCATTATTGTCTTCAAACTGCATTCCGTAATAGTAGGACAAGAAAAGCAAACAACCTTCATGTTCAAACTATTGAAACAATTACACATGAAGAAGATAATAAGTACATCTTTACCTGCTGATATTGCAAAGATACTGCCAGTCATGAATGCAGATAAAATGAGTACAGTCACTAGGACTTTTGATACAGGCGACATGAAAGAGAAAGGAGCAATGCTTTAGCCGGGACTCAAACCTGGACCTCTCAAATACACGCAGAGTGTGCTACCTTTACACCACGAAGGCATGTTTGAAGGAGGGAGAATATACCTTACATACTCCCACTTTTAAACGGCGATTGGGGATTAAGGACCCAGTTGCCAAATCCTGGTGGTGACGAATTATTGCCCAGCACAGTTTAGTTCGGGCGCCAGAGTCATTAGTTTCTTTTCTTTTTTTTTTTGGAAGCAGGAGAAAATGTTCAGTGTCGTCGCCAAGACTCGAATCCTGGGCCTCTCGAATACGCGCGGAGTGTGGTACCGTTACATAACGAAGGAATGCGAAAAGCAAGGAGAGGCTACCTTATAAATGTTATAATAAACAGGAAAAAAATCAAGGAAAAAACCTTAACAGCTGGAGTAGTAGAATATGTTAGCTCTTAAAATAAATAAGAATGTTATGATACAAAATATAGACTTACTTGATTATTTGGCAGACAATAGAAACGAAATCGCATGTGTATCATAACCATTGGTTAAGCGCGTAATTTATTAATTAATAATACAGATAAATATATTTAAGTCTGTATCAGTCTGTATCTGTGACTTAGTCTGTCTAAAAGATCCTTTTTAAAGCGGGAGAAGACCAAGGAGACACAAAACAAAAACGGGACTTAAAATAAGAAACAAACATCACATTTCTTTTAGTGAAGAGTATAGACTCAGGATCGCCTATTAGCATTAAGACACAAACTAACTAACCTCAAGTATTAAACCTCGCCAGCTGGGGTTCAACATTGAGCACACACATCACGCGCTCTCAAGGACTACTGATTTGCTGCAAGAAGAAAGGACATTCATTCGCCTGAAGAGCGTTAGAGAAAACATCCCCTCCTTAAAGAAACTCTTAACACAAGAATACCAAAACTGAGAAGAAAACCAAGTACTCTCTTTATCCAAGAAACCAAGTATCTATCTTATCGGCAGATATAGCTGCAGATGATAATTAAGATAGCATACTCAATTCCTTTCTCCAAACATAAGAAAGTTACAATTTACCCAACACACCCACTTCTAAGACAGTAGGAATAATGCAACTAGTTGATAGAAACTGACAGATGATCATTAGGAGTTAATACTCCTAGAGAAGAAACGTACTTTCATTCCTCTCCACTCATGCATTTTCAGAGAATGTTTTAACGTAGTAAGGTGAATTTAAGTTTCAAAGGATTGGGCTCTTGCGCAGAAATTAAAGAGATCAAATAGTTTTCCCAAGGTGTTATAAAATCACAGACTAGAATGTGAGAAGATAAATAATAATTTCTCTCTTACAAATAATACCTTACGTTTCCAAAATGAAACATGTACCTCAGCCAACACATCAATATGCCCAGTATTTAGAGAATAGCTTATGAAAATAACCAAAGCCGCCTCAACTTTATACCTGTTTCAGAAAATCTTAATGTTTGACTTTGCATGGATTGAAGTATTTTTTATTGCTACGGGCTTACGGGTTCGTAACGGATTGAATGCACACAAAACATGATAGTTTGATAAAATTCACGTTCCCAAAATAAACACTTTCCATTTCTGGATTCTGAAGAATTTCTTTCTTCTCATTTCACTTTCCTTTTAGAAAAGTATTCGTACAGTTCTTATTATCAAAGAACACAATCGGCAGTTTTACTTCAAACTACTAAGAAAGTTAAACACAGCGAAATGCAAAGCGTGTCTAAAAGGTGAAGCTCGCACAGAGCTGTTTTAATAACCCGAACTCAATTTTTAACTAATCAACTGAGAACTGATGCTCGCGTTGGTCTCATACTGCTTTCCCCCAGCATCTAAGAAATCTCCAGTATCTTCGATTTTTCGAAATTAACAGTTAAAGTTTCATATAGGTCCGTATAGAGTTAAGATTACCTAGGATTTAGACAAATTGCAGTTATAGAAAGGCTGGATCAAAATATCGTACCGTCAGATTTGGCGATTTTTGCCATTTTCTCCCTAAATTTGGTGAAAAATATTAGTCGCCTAAACCACCGTGAGTTTGGCATTACCTCGCAAGTTTGGCGAGATAACCATTTGCCTCAATGTTAATAGTTCTCCCTGTAACCTTATTCTTCTGGCGGAACTTCGATTTTTGACGCATTTCTTAATACATTATGAAAGAAATTCTATAATTTTTCGTATAATTTTACTAACATTATTTGTATATTGCATATATATAAAGAAAGGCATTTATAACTGATTTTTCAAAGACCAAAAATTGAAATTCATAAGCAATAAATTTTAAAAAAAATTTAAAATGTACAAAAGAAGAATATAACAATTATTAAAACTAAAATTCTTCAAACAAGTAAAACCCAAATTCAAAAAATTGATGAACAAAAAAGAATATGAAAGAAGAAGAATTCAATCAATTTCAACGTCACCTCATCAAAAGGAGGAAACGTTGAAACCAATTAAAATGCCTCTCCAATAAAAATTCCCCAAAACTGACCACCTTTCAAGTCTCTTGCAATTTAAAAAATATTTTAAATATTTGGAATCTTTATATTTATTATAATGTTCTCGCTTTTTTCTGGTTTTCGTTATTCTGTTTCTTTCATTTCTATTATAATTTTTTCAACATTTTAATTGTAATTTTTAGTTCAAATGAGCAATTTGCCCACACGGACTATTAATTTCATTTTGGCATTTTGCGTTTATTCACTAAAAGCGTTGTTTCACTTTTCAGATTGTTTCCACCAAATATTGTCGTCCTGTACTATATTTAAAGAAATTAAATAATGAAGAATCTGCATAAATGTTTGTAATAAATTTAATTTGTATTTTTGACATTTTGCTTCGCTTTCGCTAGTGTTTGTTAAGAGTAAAGTTTTGGTTTAAGATTATTTTGAAATTTCAAAGATTTTTTTCATTGTAGAATTTTAATTGTTTCTACATTTTAAGGGTAAGTTTTCATTTTTATTCACGTTTCTTTTTAGATTAGAAAAATCTTTTTAAATTGGAAGATATTTTTAAGGATTTTGTTTCGTATTTTTTGCCATTTTATTTCGCTTTGGGGAGGGGCCAGAGTTTTTGGATGGCTTATTATATTTAAAATACATTAAATGGTTCATCAGCTAATTCGTGATGCAGAAAGGCACGGATTTTTTTTTTATGGAATTTTTATGGATTTTGATTGGTTTCAATGTTTCCTCCTCCTGATGGCGTGGAGTTTAAATGGACTAAGTGCCTCTTCTTTCATACTAGTTTTTGTTCATTAATTTTTTTAATTTGGTATTTTCTTGTTTAAGAAATTTCAGTTTTAACATTTATTAAATTCATCTTTTGCACAGCTATAGATTTTTTTTAATTTATTGCTTATGAACTTCAATTTTTGGTCTTTATGAAAAATTGGTTCTAAATTTCTGTCTTCATATCTTTACTGATCAAATTTCACGGCGTAATGCGCGAAAATTCTTAGAAGGAATATAAATTTTCTTTTTAAAAAATCATATATATGTACACAAAATTCTTAACGGTATTATTTTGTAATATTTATGGTATATGCATTATTTAGACATTTTTCAAATTATTATTTCAGTATTATTATTTATATTAATATACGTTAAGGGCCATTTTATTCTTGACCTTACTTGTGTGCCATTTAGAATACTTTAATTAGTAAATTAAAATATTTAATTTTAATTATTAATTAAAATTAAATAACTTAATTAATGGTATTTAATTATTTATTAAAGTATTTAATTTAATTACAGCAATTATAACTAAAGTGATAATGCATAATTCAGTAATGTATGATGTAGCATATTTTAAAAGTATATGTCTACAATTTTAATTGTTATTACACTGAAGATGAATGTAAAACGTCTAGACATATTTAGTTTTACACGTATAGTTTAATAATACTATAATAGTATCGTCATAATATTTTGAGAGTATTTTAATGTTGTTATATAGTATATGGACTGTTGTAGCATATAAAATTCTAAGGAATGAGAATACAGATAGTAGTAATTTTATGCAAATGTGGTGAGTGTACAGATAATAGTAATTTTATGCAACATTTTATGCAGTGTTTAAATACAATACATGCAGTATAACGCGCTTAGTTTCTAACAATGATATATTATTTTCTATAATTAAATAATTACGTTATTTGTGTGCTATATCTTGTAAAAATTTTGTAATGTGTAATATTCTATGTTTCGTCAATTGAATTATGTAATTCAAACCTAGTACTTGACGTTCAGTTAATTGTTTCAGTTAATTCAGTACTTGACGTTCATTATTACTACATTGTAACCGTAAAGTAAAAAACAGCGTAACTTAGAATTATGGAATAATATGCTTTTGACATAATTAAATTCTGTATAATGAAAATACTATGCAGAATTTTGCAAATAATAACCATACATACAATACATAAAACCGTAGACACTATGAAAAATTGTGTATAGTATATGGAAACATTATATGAAGAACTATATAAAACTGTTAAGATTACTCTTGAAAAATATGCAAAATTGCACTAGTCGCTATAATACTTACCTCAGATCATTTATGATTTTAGATATAAATAGAATCCAAATATACAATGAAAACATTTGATGAAAAATTAGTAGATATGAGACAAAGAACAAACTGTAGGAATATTATAAAAATGTATAGGGACGTTAGATTTTTTTAAAGAGGATACGTGAAAAATGAGCAATGCCTTCGTCGAGATTCGAACCTGGACCTCTCGAATACGTGCCGAGTGTGCTAACCGTTTCACCACGAAGGCATGTTAGAAGGCGGAAGAAACTAACATATATACTTCCCCTTTTAAAGGACGACTGGGGAGTAGAGGACCCAATCCCCAGATGAAGAATCATCATCCACCCCCTTTTTAGTTCGGACTCCACTGTAATGACATTATGTTATTCTGAAGCTGGAATCATGAAAAATGTGCAATGCCCTTGCAGAGACTCGAACCTGGATCTCGCGAATACGCGACGAATGTGCCACCGTTACACCACGAAGTCATGCAGAAAGGAGGGAGAAACTGCCTTATAAATGTATGACGTAAATCATGACGTAACATGTAAATGTATGTTGTAAATCAACTTCTAAATCTCATGATGTATCATGTAAATCAACTTATAAATCATGATGTATCATATAAATGTATGATGTAAATCAACTTATAAATCATGATGTATCATGTAAATGTATGATGTAAATCAACCTATAAATCATGATCATAATCCCAGACTACGTAACATGGATTTATAAACTAAGTAATTATATAAGTATGATGTAAAAATGGGTGTACGTCGTAAAATATTTGACATACGTTTCACCTAAAATGTGGCAAGAAATATTTCAGATATTAAAATAAGTACCGAACAGTCTGCTAAACGTTTGCCTGTAGTGCTCTAACAAGTACTAGATAGTACCTGTTCAGACGGCAAAACACTGAAATACAGGTTCAGGTCGGTGGTCATCTTTATTTCTGTCAAAAATCAAAGTATTTAATTGAAAGTACTTATTACAGTTTTGAAAGTATGTGGATAATAATTTTATGATATTTTAGATTTAAAAATTGCAGAAATATTCAGTTTTGTGAGATTCATTTAAAGTTATAAATTCTGACTCTCTAAAATTAAGCTACTTTTACCTTTTAACAATTTTCATGTAAACATGCGAACAAGCTCATACCTTTATCAAAAGCTGTGACATTTCATCTTCTTTGCTAAAATACAATATACGAAACGTTTTAGAGATTAATAATGAATTATAACTATGTCTTGTAAGTACCACAAAGACACATAAAATATGTAAAGGACCTTTTTATTTAGACACGAATAAAAGTTAACAGAGAGTAACACTAGTGCTTGTAAACGCCAACAATTATGGTTTAAATCAAAGATAATGGGTTAACTAAAACTAAGAAATGTAATGTAACCTAACAGCTGCGCAATTAGAATAACGCGCAAGCTGGTTCTTACTTAAGGGCGGCCTAACAAGCCTAATGGCGAGAATAACGCAATGCCGCAGAATTTTACTAACAGCGAAATCAATTTACAGTATGAACTTCAGCAGGTAAAACACGCTCTCATTCTACTGTCTAAAACCTTTCTTTAAATACTCTCTTCTTTCTACCTCATTGAATATCAAGTGAGCTGGAAATTTACATTCTGGCAAGAAAATGATAATGAGGAGAATGAGGTAACGTTTTGACGTAAATGTCTGCCATATTTCTATTTTTAAGTTAGAAAGAGGACAAAGAAAACTGAAAGTGTTGTTACACCTTGAAGTTAGAATTTTTTCCTGCATATACCTGTGACGTATGTTATTTTACATATTCTCTATCTTGTACATATATATAAATCTAATTGAAGTTTTTATTTAAAAAATATTACACCAATCTCATTAGAGTGCAATAGGCTGCTGAAAATTAATCGGTTATGGACAAAAAATAAGAAATTTAGAACCAAATCCACAGAGATCCAAAAGAAATGAAAATAAAAACCAGAACAATTTCAAAATTCAGGTATAAATATGTAAAAAAAATGAACCAAAAGTCAGAAGAATTAAGGAAATGTGCAATACAATAAATAGCTAGAAAAAATATATGTAAAGAGAAAGGCAATTAAATCTGACTGAACGTTATTAAGAGGAGGTAGACCAGACTCAATTGAGCCGCCCTTCCCTTGAAAAACCACTGAGTCTCTGTTCATCAAAACCATTCTAAATCATTTAGTTATAACAGTACACCTGAAAATTTTGAAACCCTTCGCGACACAAAGGCAGTTCTGGATTTTGGATGAATAGAAGCGGAGTAGATTTCCAAGTGAAGGGTGTTTAGTTGAGTCTGATTGACCTCCTCTTGATATCGTTGAGTCAGATTTAATTGCATTCGTCTTCCTGTGTATTTTATCTATCTACCTATCTATCTATTTATCTTTCTGTCTATTTATCTATCTATCTATCTATCTATTTATCTTTCTGTCTATCTATCTATCTATATCTATATCTATCTATCTATATCTATATATATATAGCCAACAGCTAAGACGTTTTTAGTACATGGTGTATTCTTGAGCTCTTTGAAGACTTTCGATGTATATCTGCAAATGTCACTTAAACTACGTTGAAGCTACGTGTTTTCATATTTATTATGCTTCAGCTACTCGTAAAGTCTGTACATCATAGATGCCACGACAGAATCAATGTGGACAACATATTTTTCAAAATATTAGCAATTAGATGTATGCAGTATGCATTCTGGATTTTTTTTTGTGGGGGGCAGCCTATAGAATAAACTTTTAAATATAAAGAAAGAAAGAGTCACACGAGCTTTACAGGAAATCATATCGCTTACACGAAATCAATTCTAAGCGCAGCCCATTGTTCTCCATGTGTCAAAGTTATGCATGAAATTTTAAACATTGTCATCGAAAAGCTTTATTAAAGTACTTTCGTGGCCATAACTACTTTAAAACTAAGCGTATTAAATACCGCAATTTGTTCCAGAAATGGTATCAAAAATCATAATAAAATGTTTAAAAATTCCGGAACTGAACTACGTCTTTACATGAAACGATCAGTTGAAAGAATGTGCTTATGTTTTAAAAGATGCTCCAAATTTTCAAAACCTATTTAAATCAGCCAGCAAAAAATTGCCAGAAGTAAGCACAGGGATATCTCGCTAGGGATAATACGGTGAAGGGAAGTCTATATGTGCAACGTATTTTTGGAGCGTACGCAATTTATTCTAATCTGCAACGTAATTTCTTCTAAATTCCTTTTTCCAGTATTTATGCGCATTTGTTTTTCCAAAATTCATATTATTTCTAAAATAAATAGTTCAATATCGTTTCGTTTCTTTAAATACATTGTTTTTTATTAAAATCCAAATTTGTGAATTTCCAGAGATAAAAATCAGAAATGGTTTTTAAATTCTTATAATTTTTTATTTCTTGCAAATTTATATTTGTTTTTTTAATCAATACATAATAAACTGCTTTAACTAACGATTAAATTCTCTGTTGTTTGGAAACATGCCTCATTTGGAAAGCTCAATACAATATTTTTAAGGAGTTTGAAGTTGGTAGCTTTCAAAGTATCTTTAAGTGGTAAGAAAACATAAACAAACGGTTGTAACGAAGACAGCAATTGAACACAGTCACACCGAGGTTACTCAGACTCCTCATAATTGTATGGAAACTTAAGTATATGTATGTGGGGTTAAAGCAGGTATTTATCATAAATTAGGGATAAAATTAAGTACAAAATTCTCAATTTCAGTGTTATTTAAATACCTCTTTTGCAGGAAGTATTCCTTGTCTTATTTTACTCACAAAAATACTAATTCAGAGTCCTCAAAATCGAATTACACTGCCACCACTGCGGAATTCTTAAGACATTTAATATTAATGAACAATTTATTCATCAAAAGTACTCTTAAAAAAATTGCATAAAAAATTAACACTGCAAAGATTTTACATTAAATGTCCTTTCTCATAACATTCGATTTATTTATGTATACTGGATGTGTTATTAAAGCATCAAAAGATATAACATACATTATAATACACTGAATTAATGGCGGCTTACGAAATTGAAATTTTAATTCATTTTATGCATTCTGAAATACAAATTTATAATGGAACAACACTCCGCTCTATGCAATGTCGCAAACGATATATGAGTGAGTATTTAAGAAAGTTAATGAAAATGCATTTTGCCCTTCAAAATTTTAAGAAAGGTTATTTCGAAGAAAATTTAATAGACATAAATAGTTTCAATGTGTCTGACACCGATATTTTACATTTTGACTTTTATGGTAAGGCAGAGCAAAGTAAATGAAATATTGCTTTTTTTACGCAATGCTTGTAGCATATGTTTGTTTTTGCTTTACATTAATCCTTTGAAACTATTTTAATGAATAAATGTTCTTTCAGTATAAATTAGACTTAAAGAATAAATATAATCGATAAATGCGCGTATTATGAATGAAAATTTAAACAGTGAAACACCATTACTTATTCAATGCAGCCAATGATAATGCTCCGTATTTACAGGATTTTATGATAAATTGCAAATTAATTCTTTGAAATATAAATAAATTTTGAATGAAAAAATTTTGCTTTTTATTCGAGATTATTTGTAAAACATATTGTATACAGTATTCCTTAAAAATTTCATAAATCCATTTTATTTCAAAACAAAATTTTATTAAAAAATTCAGTCTGGAATAGAAAAGAGAATGTTGAAAGGTGGCAGCAGGTTTTGATTTGAAGACTTCAGAGTTATCAGTTTTCTAAAACGCGAGGACGCAATATGCATTCAATAAAGAAATTCGCTTTCTTTAGATGTTAAATTCTGATGTTACTTAAAACGCTTGGCTTTCGCATTCATACTTTCCTAAAGGGGTGTTGCCACAGAGTGTTTTTATAGTATTTTATGTAATGTTCTGCGTATTAAAAAAGACACTTTATCATTAATGACAGAGCTTATGAATGAAGTAATTTTAATGCCCTAATACATTAAAATATATTAATTACGCTATGATTTCAGAATTCACTAACTGTGTTTGAATCTGTTGCTTTATGTTTGAACTAGCTGAAGTACTTGACTCCAGTTAACTTTGATTGTGAGTAATGCATGTAACAACAGAGAGAACGATATCGCTGTAATCCTTCTCTAATCACGATGCAAAAAATACGATTCACAGTCATGCATTTTTTAGTCTGATGCGCTATGGAACCTACATAAAAAGTCTCATAGAAAAATAAGCTAATTCTCTCTCATTATATCAAAACCAAACATGCAGTTTTTAATGATTTTCGTCTTTCTACTCCAATGGTCGTAAAAGCTCAAGTTGCATCCAATATTTCACCTATATTCAATTTTAGTCGATTAAGAAGGGACAAAAAATGGGTCATAATTGATCAGAAATCAATAACGCGAATAAACAAACACACAAGCAGACATTCTTCTTTATATGTATAGATTTTGTAAAACTTACAAATTTTTTATTAACAAACTCTACGAATTGAAAGCGAGCAGTAGCAACACTTTTCGAAATAAAGCCTTTTTATCTCCAATGCGGGACACTGTTGCCACTCGGAAAAATGAGTGCGAAAATTAGCGCTTTCAAAGTTTTTAATTAATATTTCGGCTGATTAAAGTCGCACGAAGATGGAAGTAGCCGAAATGGCTTCCCACGAACTTTTGGAATCGGGAATAAATGTATTTAATGTTTGGCAATGCTATTTTTATTTTTTCGTAAAACTTAGAAATTTTTTATTAACAAACTGTAGGATTTGAAAGCGCGCAGTGGCAACAACTTTCGAAATAAAGCAGATTTTCAACTCCAGCTTGCCAGACTGTCGCCACTCGAAAAAATGAGGGCGAAAATTATCGTTTTTCCGAGCTTTTAATTAATATCTCTGATTTCAGCTATTTTTTTTTTGAAAAAATGCAGACGTCCACGTTTTCTAGAACCCAGAAAAGAATTATAAAGTTTGGTGACGTTAGCTACAGTAGCGACCGAGTTATTACAGGCAAAATAAACATGCGGACTTTCTTCTGTATATATATCGATAAGAAACTGTTTTTGTTCAACAATTGTACTTTAATAACCAGTTTTTATTAGATCCATTTTATCTCATTTTGTCTTTCTTTCGTTTACCAAACAGAAATTCAGTTTGTAACTCTCACAGAAGTATAACTGCACGACTCATAGTTTTTGAGATAGATGCGAAAGAAATATATGATATGATATATCCTTCACATCGCCTATGGTTGCAGCATTATGAAGCTTCAGGGCACTTCCTGGCTTCCGTACCTGACTGGCTGGATAAAGAATATCCACAACGTTGGATAGGATGTGGAGATACGGTTTTATGGCCGCCACGATTCCCAGATCGAACACCTTTGGATTTCTTCCTATGAAGCCCTGTATGAAGACTTATTTATCACAGAAAGTGACCTAGTTGCTTTTCCTATGCTGCGTATACTTTGGTGGACACCATGCTGTCGCAACGTGTGCATTCAGCCATTCCTTTATACTCACATGCATAATTCGGTATGCGAGGTGGACATTTTGAGCCTCTTCGTATGTAAACATATCCAAATACCGATATTCTGAACCGGATGTGATCTCATACTTTTCTTTCGCATTTATCTCGAAAACTGTGTGTCGAACACGTGCAGTTATTTCGGCCTTTTTTATGTCTTCTGAGTGAGGAATCTGGCTGTGCAGAGTTTGAATAGTCTTGATAGTACACTTTGCATAGTAATAATGATCAATATTTGGCAATTCTACATTATCCGACATTCCGATTATCCAAGCAAAATTCTGTTTCATTAATATAGGACAATCGCAACTGCAATGTACAGTATTACACAAAGCTTACGTAAATCGCGAATTATACAGAAGCACATGTTTCACACAAATGAGCTCTGATAAAATACTAAATACCAATGCTACAAAATGTTTTACAACTGCGATTATATCAGAACGCATGTAAAGTATACTCCTCGTCATACTGGCGTCCTATCTAAGATTAAGATAGATGTCACTCAACCTTTAAAATGGAAAATATCCTGTAATGTCTGGAACGAGATGTTTCTGTTGACAACGGAAAGGATATAATCAAACTTTTAACAATTGCGATCGAAATCTCAGGCGCAAAGTGACATAACAATGTTACAGTTTCGCAACAGAGCGAGGAGTAGAATATAAGACAACACTTTTTCTTAATTTTTATGACAGAATAACCAAGTTTGAAATATGACATGATGATTCAAGACATTTCCATGTTCTGATTGGAAAAGCTTGTATCGTCAGCCCAAATGCATAAAACACTTGCAGTGATGGGAATGACCATTAACGTTGATTGGAGTCCAAGTTCACTAACTTAACAGCGCAAAACAATATTTTATTAACGAAGCGCAACATGTTTTACGTAATTTCCTCATAAAGCAGCGGCCATGAAAAATCTTATCAAATATTTTACATTTGCTCCTTCTACAAAATTCAAGTATTAAGTTCTAAATTAAATTCTAAAGGGCCATTCACATCGGGGTTTATCTGAGCTAACGGAGTCAGTTCCATGCGTCGACTAGCTTTATACGTGCAGTTCAGATGTACGTCGTCTATACGTGCAGTTCAGATTCGTGCCTCGCTGCGCTATGAGGAAAAACTGGATTTGGAAATGGGTCGGCTATGTCAGGTGACAGGTGACAGCAGGTCAGGACACCCGGGCGGCTTGCAGGGAGTAATCGGGTATCGTCCGGACACCGCAACTATCTAAAGCTACGTTCCGAAATTGATCATTGAATTCAAAATCTTGAACATTACTCTTGACAATTCAACATAGGCTATGAATAATGTAATTGACTATAGAAGACAGGTCGGCTATGTCAAGTGACAGATGAGAGCAGGGTCCGGATACCTGGGCGGCTTTTACTTACTATTCGAGTAAAGTCCGGATCCCGCAGGGGTCTGCTATATCAGATGCCTTCGTTAGCTTAGATAACCCCCAGTGTGAAGGACCCTTATAAATTCGATCATCAAGTGATTTTATATTTTTTCCCTCGGCGCATGGCGAGACCAAAACGGAACAAAATTCAGATTCTCACTTTTGCAAACAATCTGCTTGATATTTTTAAATTCCTATTAATAGCTCACTCTCTTCCTATATCTTGTTCAAATTTTCAGTCCTTAAACATGTAGTGGATGACACTTGATGCTAATACACGTTTTTCACATATTAAAAATTTTTAATTAATTTTTTTGTATTTTTAAAATTTTTCTTTGTTAACCTAAGTAGGCATGGACTTCAAAAAAATTTTTTATATTACTTGCATAATTAGTTAGAGTGTTATTAAGACTGCGACGAAGCTCTAAAACCTTTAAGTTTCCTGGCGAACGGACTGGCTGTATGGGTGTTTCCGTGGTTTTCCCCATGTGTAACATGGATACGTGCCAGTTTCCCTTAAAAAGACCTCCACAGGGCATCCCTCCCTTTCCGTACATTGCCTAAGGGCGGAGCACGTAAAAACTAAAAAAATACTTTTAGGTTGCATCTTGTTATATCTTTTCTACGTTTCTATCCTTATAATTCAGCCAGAGCAAACGCTTATGCAAATTTAAACTGCACGCGTATTAACATAATAATATTATCCCTTAAGGCCAAAAGCCGTATTAACGTTAGCTGCTAAAGCAAATGAATTTAATTATATTTCTGTTGAACACAGATTGAAACCTAGCAGCTTTTAAGGAAAGTTAGACTTTGTCAGGACTGAGTGTTCGGTGCATATTCTTGGCAAACATCTTTGTGAAACTGATCTTGAACAGGGAGCTGAATGCAGCTATGTTCGGTGGTAGGATACTGTGATTAAGTTGGAGAATAACTGCACTTGAAAGGGATTTAAAATCCTCTTTTATTAAATTACTATTATTTACAAGCCACTTCCCAACTCTGGAGGGATACAGAAAGTAAAGACCACACTTGGGTCTAAAATGAACAATCAAATTTAAACTAAAACTAAATAGAAATTAAATTAATCTTTGCTCACAGAGCTATACGCGAGGTTGGCCTCTATCTAAATGGTGCGTATTTAATGGTACTTTATTTCAATAAGCAATCACGTAAAAGCACTATGGCTTAGAATTTAAATGCTAGCTGGTCAGACGAACGTCGAATAGAATGACCGTGATCTGAGACTAAAAGCTCTCTCACACTGAGAGGTTTCTACCTCTGGTTAAATAGTCGTTGCCTCTACTTCAAATGCTGAAGACGCGCGCTTCTTCTAACGGGAAATTGAAAATGAGAAAAGATAGAAAGATTTAAATTAAAATAAAACTTTGTTAGTTTAACTAAAACCTTACAACTTTTATAAATTTAGTATAGCAAAAAAAAAAAATAATAATAATTCTCGGTTTGAATGCCGAAGTATGAAATTAATAAATTTATAATAAGTGACACTAAAGTATATTCAAGTCTTATTTGTGCTTCAGACAAGATTTCTCATTGCACTGGACGTAACTCAAATTAAAAATTAGTTATTGGTTCACAGACCATTACAAAGGATTTAGTTTAGTTAAGAGTTTAAAACTTTAAACATTTACGTGAAATATATCGTTATTCTTTAGCATAATAAGACACATCATAGAAATCTAAATCTAAACATAAAATAACATATTAAGCTGAGGTATGCGAAAGATGTTTCAAATTTCAAGACATTAGTTTTAAACGCTGCTTTTAACACATCAAAAACACCGAAAGAGCGATTAATCACATGCAGACAATTAAAATAACCATTACTCTCAACTCTTTTGATCTCTAGATTTACATTTGAATATAAATGAACAGGTACTCTTAGAACTTCTACATTTTTGTTAATTGTGTTCTCAAAAGGAAGAAATGAGTTACATATATCCCAGACGAGCAAAATTATCGTACGTTAAACCTCCATTTCCCTAATTATCTACAGTGTCTGTGTGATAAAAACTCTGAAAAAAACGTGAAAAACACCTAAAACAGAGCCTTTTACAGATCGGAGACATGGAGAAGAACTATTAGATCCTTGACAAGTAAGGAACTTCCAGGTGATGGGGAACTGTTCGCTTATAATTTAAGCATGGACTGATGATTAATTTTCTGGCAGTAATTACACAATTCTGCCGCCTCCATAATCACCGCTGATTATGGTTCTGAAAATGACTTCCTCCAGAACAATTTTCCCGGAAACCCCGTTTCCGTCTATTGTTCATTTATAAACCGTTTTCCTGCGCTAATGGGTACAGATGAAGATGATAAAAAAATCACATCATCTTAATCGGTCACATTCAGATGTATACGTTTTGAACAAAGAAAAGCATAGTGGGTAAAGTATGGAAAAGGACAACTTATTCATGTACTTTTAATTTCCATAAGCATTTCTAATTATCGTTAGTTACTCAAATATATTTAATTTCCATAAGTATTTCTAATTATCATTAGTTATTCAAATATTTTCAGTTTCCATAAACGTTTCTAATGAGATCTGTATTTTATTATTCTCACCATTATCATGTAACAGAATAATGAATAAAAACTGTGAGCTGAATTCAACATTTACAGAAATATAGCATGCTTTTCAAAGCTACTGTTTTCCAAAAAATGGCTCTTCATCTTAAATTAAGGCTGAGTATTAACTAGTACTTTGAAAGAGGCTCAGTGTGTTGGTAAACATAATCATTGACAGATACACCGAATTATATTTTATTTTAGACACAAATTTGAATGTATTAAACTTCCAGCAGGAAAGCCTAACGCATTTACCAGAAATAAAGCGATAAATTTCATCTCATAAAGATTTTTGGAACACATTCCTGAGGAAAGTATTAAAGTAGAAAATTTCTTTGCATAAAATTTCCTTCTGGTGGAACTATTTATTTATGCGCAGTAAATTAAATCGCTTCCAGATATATACTCTACAGTAGTCGAGTGACTTATCCCTTCCTGAAATCTCCACCGGGAGGTCGGCGCAGAGAATTCTGTGAGGCTACTGGCTAGGATCTGTACCTAGGAAGTCTCGGCTACGGGGGTATAAAATCATTGAACGTGGCGTTCCCTGTGACCTGTTTGCGGATAGAACCATCGCAATTCATTCGGGTGGCCCACACGGTGAGGTGTTGTAAGCCCCGTGTCAGATCCAGTGCAAGGGCTTCGGGCATTCCGCGTAGTACTGGTTAGGTAGCATTTTCAATGGCCGGTTACATCTCCAGGCGTGCACGTTTCCCGCCACGGTGAAACCTGAGAACCGGGTGTGGGGATACCTCGAGCCCAGAAGGTAGCCGTGGTTGTAGAGAAACTTTCAAAGTCTGCACACTTCAAATTGGGAGCCCGGAGTGGGAGCATGATTAGCGCACATTAACACTCTCGGAGAACTTCGACTGGCGACAAAGCCCCTTGCTTAATATGGAAATATCTCAGTTGGGACCAATCCGTGTACTGTCGAATGAGGGAGTCCACGTATACAAATATTATCATTATTATCCCTTCCGGAGCTGCCCCACCAGTGGCCGATGGTAAAGACCATTGAATACCAGTAGTTCGACACGGACTGTAGACCCCGACGAAAGGAATAACTGCATGTTTTGTACTGTTGTTATTGTGACGTATCTTGCAGTAACATCAGAACAAGCTCACGAAGTTCATTATAGCATGGAGTGCAAGATTGTGTCTGTCCTTTGTAAGAGCCTTCAGCACCATACAGGTGACAGTATGACTTTGCTCAGCTCCCCCTCCCCCAATTTTGATAAGGAGCATCCCAGCGGGACGGTTCCAAGGGTCTCCCGCCCCTCTTTCTATATCACTAACCTCTGGACAGGGCTTTCGGCTCGCCGTATATTTAGAGTGCCCCAGTGCCGCATATACACAATACATTTACAAATATCCGTGTCTTCTCCGGGTTTCAAACCAGGGTCCTTCGGTACGGCAGTCGCCGTCGCTAACCACTGTTCCGGTTTTGTTGTTCTCATATGTAACGCGAATATGAGACAGTTTCTCTTGGAAAGTCTTCGGTGAAGGCATTCCTCCTTAAGGCCTAGAACATTTGTGTGCCCTGCCCTAATCATATAGCCTAACCTAATTGCAACTCTATTAATCAAATATAAATAGCATAACTTTCTCTGAATTATTTTTCTTAAGCCGTGTGAGCAAAAAGGTTTATGCTTTCCCATCAGAATTTCTCTTAAGAAATAGGTCCTACAATTTACATTATTGGGCAATCAGATATATTAAAGAGCATTAACACTGATCTTCTCAAATGATTCCTCACAATTTTTCATAGAATTGCGTTATAAAAAGCTATACCTTTCTCCTAACTACTCATGCTTGAGTAATGAAGCGTATTTTGCTAATTTTTATATGAATTTTCCTGCCTCAAAATAATTTTATCTGTCTTGTTAACTTTTACTGCGTGTTCCTTTACTTGATCATAACCAGTTATTCCAAAAGAAAAGCGGCGTATCCTTTTATTTAGTATAAACTGACTTATGGAGTATTTGAATATGAATTCTTAAATAACTTTATACTTCAAATATTTCGACTTACGAATGAAGATTTTTCATGACTTCAATTCCAGTAAGTGGTAAAATGTGATATAGGTTTTTGAAAATTATATTTTAATGAAAGTTTGCAATAGTTTATTTAATATATGATTCTGAATACTTTATAATCCTTTAAAAGTAATGTCTAACTCCGATTAAATGTATTCACATTATATATATATACTCAAAATAATCATACTATTATAAGAAACGATACATTGGGTAATTTAAAATAACACAGAAATTTTAAAGATATTTCATTTTTATTGCAACCGGTTCCCAGCCGGTTATTTGCAAAGGGAAATCAGATGAGAAGATACTTGGAAGAAATTCATTTATTAAGCGTCTCTTGCATTCAAATCAAATATCTTACTATTTCATAATCGAGAAACTGGCTATAGTCTTAATGGTTAGCTTTTAAACTTTCTATATTATTTTAAATTATTCATACATTGTTTGTTCTATAACAGTCCAATTATTCTGAGTACATTTAATATGAATGAAAACAGAACAATTATATACGAAAGACTGTAAATAGTTTTTCTCAAGTAAACTTCGATTTCTAATAAACTTACTTTTAATTTGAAATGTATGACATCATATATTACGTAATATTTATTTCTTTATTGCAATTAATACAGAAGCATTTTATAAAAAGAAATGAAAGACATCTAAAACAAATTCTCAGTATAGTTATGAGTTGTATATACAGAGTGTCTATAATTAAAAACCCTATTTGAAAGTGGCGTAGTGAAAACACTGATCAGTAAACTGTGAAATTTTGTGGCGTACTTAATGAAGGGAAGAGAATGACTTTCAGCGAAAAACCATTAGTGACAAATAGCATCACCAGATGGCATTATATTGATAAAGTATACATTTAACCATACCTTTACAGTAGTTTTACAATTTCACAAATTTTGTCCCCCCCCCCCCAAAAAAATGATCCACATGTTGGCAAACATTTTTAGCAACTCATCTGAAATCGAAAGACGGCATGTTTCGCAATTGACCGAAGTGTACGCTGGGAAATGTTCAGCAAGTGGCGTGAAATGCTAGCTCTAAGTTCAGGTAAAGTTCTTGGACTATCACGATTTACCAGATGTTTCAAATGCCTCTAAAGCCACAAATCGCATAGATATAGGTCTGGGGAAGGCCAAACATTAACGAAAGTGCGGGCTGTTTTAGTAAAACAATTTTACTAATGAAGCGCGATCTCGTAACTTTATCGTCATTGTGAGCAACAAGCACATTGAAAACAAAGTCTCCGCGAATGTTTCTAGGTTTTATAACAGCTGCTCCATGACATCGACAAAGATTTACATTTTTACTACAGGTTTCCAAAGTAAAACGCCCTCTAGTAACGCTATTTGAAACTACATTTTTTCTCCGAGAGGCATTTTCATTCGTTCATTAAATTCGCCACAAAATTTCACAATTTTCCGATCACTGGTTTCACTTGTAGGCAGCTTTGAAATAGAGTTCTTTAAGTAAAGATACCCTGTATGAAAATCTCCTTCGAAGAAATAAGATTGTTAAAAGTTAAATGTTAAAAATAAATGTTACAAAATTAGAATTACCAAAGTAAACATCTTAAAGCAATTCCAATTTCAAATATTAGCAAAAGGTTTAAGTTCAGTCATGTAATATAAATTTCAAAATACAATACTCACTCGCATTACATACCTACAATGCTCAGTTTTAACAAGAAAATCTTACTGCGCTGTATATGCCTTTCTGTCCAATTTTTTGGGCGGCTTTTATCTTTGGCAGTTTTATGATGCCCAGTAAGTCGCTAGTAATTGCCTTCAATCTTCTTCGTCGAGCTTTTATCTCCCAGTGCATTCTTAGGTACAGCGTAATAAGGGCAAAAGACTACGAAGATATGAGAAAACAATTTTCCTTTCCTCTTTCATTATTATTAGGTATAGTGAAGAAGACAATTGCATTTATTCTAACTTCTGTTATCATCATCATCATTGACAGTTGAACTACTACATTTACATCATTGCCTGTTTACAAAACAGATCTTTATATATGCAAAGCTGAATATAACTCAACGCTACTATAACATTTAAGTTAATGTTCATTTCTGGTAATAATTTCCGGGTTATTTATTTGAACCTTCAAATGTGCTTTGAGAACAGGTATTGAAAAACTGCTTGCCAATCCAGTACAAGTTATATTCAAATTCAACCTTTCAACATAGGAAAAATATTAAACTGTGAATACAAAACGTATTTTATAAAATTATTAAATAAAATAATTTTAGGTAATTTAAAAACATATGACCAAACACGCTGGGAAATTTATACATATTCCTTAAACTGCATTTAATGCTACACTATCTTAAATAACATACACTGATTTGCATAAATTTCACAGACTGGAATTTAGAATCTGTATACCTTTCTCAACTTTGTATAAACTTAAAAATACAATCCGTTGTCGATTGAAATCATATCCACTTGGAGGACTTGCCATTAATGCTTGACATGTAGGATTTAATCACAATACCGTGCAGCCTCCGCAGAAACGTCTTTAAAGATGTGCAGCTGAGTGCGATAACCACATAGAAATTTCAGCTCCACCAGCACGCTGCCATCTCTGAATGCATAATATTCGATGGTGTTCTGAGCCTGATTCTGTAAGCCTTGTTCTCTTCAGACCCTTATACAATTATCAGTTATCGATACAATTATCTATCATCCTATACAAGTGCGCAAACTTCCAGCTCAAATCTAAACAATTCCGAGATCAAGCCGTTGCGACAATCTGAAACGTCCAAATGAAATACTGATGACATTTCTAATTTTGCCTCTCTGGACTGGGTGGTTAGGCGAGTACAAACACTCGGGCGAAGATTCTCTAAATACTTCAGAGCCATAACTATCTTGGAGAAGTAATATTTTATGCAAAGCAGTGAGTTCATATCAGAACAGTGCTTTACTATACACCACACCTACAAAGGTCCTTTTATCCTTTTATCGTTGGTCGTAGACACATACTTCCAGTTACAAGTATGTTTTAAATGAAGCAAAGATTTTGTTTGGGAATTTTTTAATTTAAAGAGTTGGAGAAGCGACTGAAAACTAAAAACAAATATTGACAGAGATATTTTATCTTGAAGTTGAACATCATATTCAGGGGCCTCACAGAAATTGAAGACCGGAATGTTTTGCCTTTGTACGTAAATTAATGTAAAATATCCGTTTAGAAAAATATTTCTGATATTAAGAAATTAAGTGGAGAACATTTTAGAAATCGAAGCTAATTTATATTGATTGAGAATTGTAGGCTATAAGTCTAAATTATGAAATATTTTAACAGGCAATAGGCTGAAACTTAGTAATAAATTGTAATAAGAATTCTATCGAGAAGATTAAAAGGTGTTATAAAAACCCAGATTCCATACACATGGCATTGGTCAAAATATATGTTATTAGCAAAATCAATATTATTCAATATATGTGAAACCTAAGAAATGACAAAACTCATAAACAACTGCTGCTTCAGGTTTTGCTTTAAATTTTTAAAGACAAAACCTGAAGATGTGGATGGAATCTGAGTCCTTGTATTGTAGAGTCATTAGATATTTAGAAGCAGGAGACATTAAAGATCAGCAATGCCCTTCCCGGGATTCAAGCCACGGACCTCTCAAATATGCGCGGAGTGTGCTTAAGACTATACCACGAAGGCATGCTAATAAGGCGGGAGAATACCTTACAGTACCACTTTCTCCTTGTCATTAATCTCTTGACAGAATTCTTGTTCCAATTTATTATTAAATTCATTTCTTTTAATAATTTTCGGCCTATTACCTGTTGAAATAGCTCACAATTTGGAATAACAGCCTAACATTCTCAATAAAAATAAATTAGTGTTGTTTCCTTATATCTTGACTTTTAATTTAATTACAAATGAAAAAATTAATTACTTTTAACATTCCGCCTAAATGGTATAGGGGTTAACATCGCCGACTGCCGTGCCGAACGGCCCGTGTTCGAATCCCGGAAAAGGCATGGATGTTTGTAAATGTATAGTGTCCGTGCGATATGAGGGCACTCTAAATAAGCGGCGAGCTGAAAATTCTCTCATGAGGCTGTTGGTAGGAAAGACCCTCGGACTCATCCCCCCCGGGAGATGAGTCCTCCATCAAAACTGGGGAGGGGGGAATTGAGCTAAGTCGTACTGTCACCTGTAAGGAGCTCAACGCTGTTGCCAACGACAGGCATATCTTGCGCTCCTTGCCTCGAGGAATTCCGTGAGCTTGGGTTGACTATAGGTCAGACAAGTAAGCATTAGTCAATAACAACAAAAACAACTTTTTACTTGTTACAGTTATTTGGCAGGTTTGAGAAACATTAGTTTTGTTAATTGCTTTTAATTTGACCGATTGTTATCCTGGTTTCTATTTTAGAAAATTCTTATTTTATACTGTTTAATTTTTATACAGTATTTCTTCTTTCAGATCGCGTCGGAGAGAATTATATCTTGACGATTTGTTAAAAAACGAATTTTTCGGAATTTTGTACACTTTATCAGCATTACAAAAATGTTTAATGGCCTTACAATTTTATTTTTGATTTATTTATTTTTCTTTTTATTAGAAATTCCCCACCAATTTAAAATCATTCAGATATAATTCACAAATATTGTCAGGACTGAGTGTTCGGTGCATATTCTTGGCAAACATCTTCGTGAAACGTGAAGTCCTGATCTTGAACAGGGAGCTGAATGCAGCTACGTTCTGTGGTAGAAAACTGTGATTAAATGGTGGAAGAACTGCACTTCAGAGGGATTTAAAATCCTCTTTTATTAAACCACAATTATTTACAGCCACTTCCCAACTCGGGAGGGATACAGAAAGTAACGACCGCTACTTGGGTCTAAACTGAACAATCAAATTTAATTTAAATTAAAGCTAATTAGAAATTAAGCAGTCGTTGCTCACAGAGCTATGAACGCGAGGTTGGCCTCTAAACTAAATGGTGCGTAGCAAGATTTAACTAATACTGACGTACTTGGAATTACATCAATAAAAAATAACGTAACAGCGCTACGGCTTAGAATTTAAATACTAGCTGGTCAGGCGAACGTCGAATAGAGTAACAGTGGTCTGAGACTAAAAGCTCTCTCACACTGAAAGGGTTCTACCTTTCGTTTAAATGTAACTTGGCTCCACTTCAAATTAGCATAAAGCTGAAACGCGCGCTTTTTCTAACGGGAAGTTGAAATGAGAAGGGATAGACAAAGTCAAATTAAAATAAAACTTTGTTAGTTTAACTAAAACCTTACAATATGACTGTAAGACTTACAATATGACAATATGACTGACAATATGACTGTAATATAATTCTCAGCTTAGAGGGTGCGCTCAATCGTTTAAAGGCTTAAAATGTAGTGCTGCCTATCCAAACTTTCTGGATACTAGTTTCCTTCTCTACTCAGACTTAAGTTTATCTGCATTTGCATGATTGATGAAAAAAATAAACAGAACAAAAAGTCAAGACAAGAGTACATAATTTAATAAACCTTATATTCTTGGCAAAAATATTTTGAATATTAACTGAGTTGCAAGTTTCTTTCATTTATATTACACACATATTTTTTTAAATTAATACTCTCTTTACATTCAAGAAGAAAACTTGTTATAATCTCCCAACTGATATTGCCTTTAATCTATGTTAAAGGGAACTGCATGAAAAAGGTCAAACTAGGTCTACGATAAACTAAGAGGAGGAAGGAAAAATGAAAAATTTTTCGGAATAAAGAACAAGTGGTGAATTTAGCAAGCTAAACGATAGAAATTCTGCAAGCTGTTGGAACCTCCATGAAAACGAGACGAGTTAAAATATTTCAAACGAAGAGAAAAAAATTGGAAAGCGGATTAAAATTACCTCTGAAGTCATTTGAGAAGAAATTTTCAAATAAAGACTTGGAAGTAAACGAACTATACGAAATAGCAATAAAAGCATTCTTCTAAATTTTGATCAGATGGAGCCTAAAGAACTAAAGCGGCTATTTTGGAGAAATATCACTTATTTATTCTTATATATTTCCATATTTAATAATAAATATATAGGCTTTAAATAAAAGAATGAATTTCTTTTGGGAAGGTCAGGATTATAGAACTTTTCCATCATGGAGAATGAAAAATGGTGAGACTCCTGAACGTATGAAACGTATTTTTTGTTAAATATATCTTGGAAGTTTCATTACGGTTTTTCAACTATCATTAAATATACTGTAACTGTTATATATGATGTACTTTTATTTGTAATTTGGTCTTTTCTTTCAATACATTCAAAGGCAGTAATATTTTGTCAGTCATCATAAAATCCTGTGCTGGAAAAAGTGGCGGTTGAGAAGAGTAGTGACAATCTACAAATAGCCCTGCGCAAGTGTCGCCGTTGCCCAAAACATAAACCCGTTCTTTTTTATCTAAACACTATCACGCGTAGCGGATTCTCAAAATGTTACAATTTAGCAAAGCGTAAGGTTTATAAATAAATTTTCAACTTTAATCAGTATATTGTTCATAAAAAATCTGAGTCAAATTCAATGCGTTGCTGTTTCCCAAAATAAAAAATAAAAGCTTGAATTTATCTTCTAGGTGCCGCTGCCTGCGTCCATCACTCAGTGTGCTGCCATTCGATCAAGCAAAAAAAATCCTTAATTTAAGTTTATTGATTAATTAGCCTATTATCGATTAACAGCGAATAAATTAGAAATTACAAACACAGCTCTGCATGTTATAAATTAAATGCTGTTTTCTATTTTTCAAATTGTTTTGTAAAAGGGTTGAACTTTTTACCTAGTTGGAAACATTTTTCCAACTTCATTTTGTCTCCAGGTTACAATTAAAAAATAAGTGAGTATGTAGATTGTTGCATTATTTCAGTAAATACTCTTTCTCGATATGTAATCTGCGAATTGAAGAGTGTTATATTATTTCAGAAATACTTTTTCTCTATGTGTAATCCTCGAATTTCACATTTAAGCAATAAAAAATTTATTAAAAATCAAGTCATGGGTGACTGATATTGTATCACCTATGAGGGAGAAAATACTGTTTTCAAAAAATAGTTGAACTAAAAAAAACTTTCTAATATGTCTTCTTAAAAGAAACACGTATAAAGAAGAAAGAAACAAGTATCCCAACCCAATAAGGCGTTCATATAAGCTGACTTACTTCTTGCAAAAAAAAAAATCATATATAAACCATGTTTTCTCTTTCTTGCGGTCTTTGGAGCTTTTGGTATTGCTGACGTCGATCGTTTCTTTAATATTCTTTTGATATTTACTTTAGATGATCAGTTTATTTAATTTGTGTTTATCCTTGGATGGTTCATGTGTCTTTTGATGTTTATAACCCCGTTTATAAAACCTATTTGTAAAATATAAAAGCTTCTTTTGCTTAACTTTAAAAGAAGTTATCATTCACAAATAGAATAATGAACTAATGTACTATTATAAAATCTTCTTTTGTTTAACTTTAAAAGAAGTTATCATTCACAAATAGAATAATGAACTAATGTACCCAACATTTATTAATTTTAAGTCTTTTAAAATTTCGGTTAGAATTTTTATCAAATTTTTATCCTTTAAGTGATTTTTTATATTGGCTTTATTTAACAAAATTTTGTCTGAGGCTTCCTCTCAGTGTTGCAAAATCAACGAAGAGCTTTGCTATCTGAAGCTACTGAAGAAAATAAGCTTTTAATAAATCAGACGTGAAATTATGCTAGAAAGCGAAATTTAAACAAAAGGTTTTTTAAATTATGCTTTATTTTGAGATTCATGTACATTTCTCTAATTGCCTTCTCAATATGGCCCACTTTACGTCAAGTGATAAGAAACTGAATATTGGCCGATCAAGTCTTGTTCAAATGTGGGTGAACAAGATGGTTGCTGTTTGCATTCATGGAACGGATAAGACACAGAACCAACACTGCGTAAGATCGACATAGCATAACATGACTCTGGCCTTCTAACACGTGAAACCTGTCGCCCAGACGGTATAGTGGTTAGGGAAGCCTACTACGGTACCGAAGGGCCCGGTTTCGAATCCCGGAGAAGACGTGGATGCTTGTAAATATACAGTGTTCTTGCGGCATGGTGGCACTTTAAATATGCGGCGAGCCGAAAGAGATCTCATGTGGATTGGTGTGAGAGGAGAGGAGTGGGAGACCCCGTGCTTTCCCTCAGAATTGGGGGGAGGAATAGAAGTGCAACCTCTGTTCGGAGTAGGCTCTAGCAAGCATTGTTCCATGTGATAATGGACACGAAAACAAAAACAACACGTGAAACCGACTCCGATACAAAAACTGACTCTAGCATGGATATTAATTTCTGGCACACCACTGGTGCGATAAGATATAAAATTTAATAATGATTTAATGATCCGTAACAGTGTTGATGCACGTTTGTCACAAGCATACGATCAATACTGCGTAGAGATGACGCAAACATAATATCAATACGCGGTATGAACCACACGGCATAGAAACGAAACTACATAGAATGGACGAAGTACACTCACTTCCAAAAATTAAGCACGGAGAGGAAAATGCTAATTTCCGGAAACCAATCAGAATTGAAGAGAATCCAATTCTCTGCAGAGGTAGATGGAAGAACGCAAATATGTTACGTAACAGCCAACGTTCATGTCAAGAAATATGCAAAAAGGGCAGTCTTATAAGAAGCTAGCTTTATGAAGGGTTACAGAAGTAGATTGTAAGTGCTGATAGAAGGTGTTTGAAACTTTCGTACAATTTGTTTTCAAGACATAAGTGTTTCTATGACTTCTAGAAGACGAATGGAAGATTCTGAGCGCTGGCGTACTGTGGGGCGCACTGAAGCAGGACAGTCGATCACAAATGTTGCTCTTTTCTTCGGCGTTCATCATTCTGTAATTTCACGTTTATGGAAACAATTCCAAACCACATAGACATTTGTCCGAAGGCCCGTAGACGGTTGCCCAAAGGTTACAACCCCCGTGGAAGATCGATATATTGCTACTGTAGCCAAGCGGAATCGCAGAGCGACCTCCAGACGTGTGACATCTATGGTTACAGCGTCTATTGGTAAGGCGATATGTGCAGCTACTGTACGCCGAAGATTACATATGAGTAGATTGTACGCTCGGGTACCTCGAGTTTGTGTTGCTCTATACGTCCAATCAAGAAGGGCACGATTACAGTGGTGCCGGGAACATGTTAATTGGAATGTGTCTGACTGGGGCAATGTCATGTTTACTGATGAGTCAGGATTTGCTCTGAAGCCACATGACAAGCGTATAAGGATATGGTGTGAATAACACCAAACATCACGCATTCTGAGGCGGAAGCATTATGGTGTGGGCAGGGATTTCATTAGGATAGCCTACCGACCTGCCCATCTTTAAACAAAGTTCTTTCACGGCTGTCCGGTATCGAGATGAAGTCCTAGAACGCATTCTGAGATTGTACGCTGCAGCAGTTGGCCCTAAGTTTGTTTTAATGGCGATAACGCACGTCCCCATAGAGCTGACATCGCCGATGACTACCTGGAGAGTGAAGGGATTGCGCGTATGGCGTGTTTAGCATATTCGCCCGAACTTAATCCCATTGGAAATCTTTGGGATGCTCTCGGCCGTGCTCTATCTTCACGTTTCCCACTTCCAGCCAGTCTTATTGAGCTGGAAACTGTTCTACAAGAAGAATGGCGATTGCTTAATTCTGCGGTGGTTGGCCACCTAATTGAAAGTATGGCCACAAGGAGTAAACTTTGTATACAGATAAGGGGGGTTCACATACCCTATTAATGTCCTTTTTTTCATTTTATGCTGTTTATTTTCACTTTATACATATTTCTGTTTAAGTCTCCAGTATGTTATTGTCTGATAACTTACAAAAATTTAATATTGTTTACATTTCTGTATATAATTATTGATTTTGTTTTATGCATAAATATATATGCTACTTTCCTGCCGAAATTTGTGTCAATCAAAGCAGTATTTGTTGATTTTATTGCATTTTACGTCTTCGTGCTTAACACTTGGAAGTGAGTGTATATATTAATAGAATGGGCACCACGGAGGAAGACTCACAAAACCGTAAATCCGAGACTGGCATAGGATCAACATAGGATAGGACTGGTACTGCATAGAATCCATAGCGGCTTAAGATTCACACGGCACAGACAGTGCTTCGTGACACTGTTCCTTGGAAGTGTTCTTCATTGGAATTCCAGCAGCCGGCTAGCAGTTAGATACGCTATGTTGTAACTAATATGTGTGCATGTTTAGGAAAATTCCAGTCTTGCTTTTAACCTGTACCTGTACTCTGTTAGCAGATCACACCATACGCACTGTGGTGATTTGATCTGCACTGTGGTGTTATCTACGAAGGGGAATATCCATTTTAAAAGGTAGTCCTCTAAATGCCATGTCATATATATTGCTGATTATATATTCAAATTTTTAGTGTATGTGTCTCTAACTTTATTGTTGGCGCCTTCTACTTCGTTGATTTTATGTATTTTCTTATTTTATTCCCAAAACAAATGACTCAAATGGAAGTGAAATAATCTATAATTTTGATACTGACTGAGAAGAATAAGTATTGTTTCGTTCATTTTAAAAATAAATTTGTTTGTTTGTTATCTGGCAGAAACGCTGCAGTGCGAAAAAAATAATATTGAACGTCACTTTAAGACAATTCTTGTCACTTTTAATACGACCTGTTTACATAAATATGAATTAAGAAGAGAAAGTAGATCAGCTGAAATAAAACTTGTTTGCTGAACAGTCAGCTTCATTGTGGTAAGATGTAAAAATGCTTCTTTACACTTCTGCTTCTTTTAACGTCTCTCAAATACTCGCAAAAATGCTTCTTTCAACGTCTCTCACATGCTCGCAAAGAAGAAAAAGCTTCTCCAGAAGAATGAAATGCTAAAAGAAGCATTTTTAATTAGTGCCAATTGCTTATTTGATGGATTTTCTAATAAATATGAGATTATGTTAACATTACGAGACTCGTAATTGTCAGATAACACCATCACAGAACAATGCGATTTCAAAAGATCTGCAAATTCAGTTAAAGCGAGACTTGGTAACATCTGACTGGTTCTCAATACATTTTGACTAATCTACGATATATCAGCACCTGCACGGTTAGCAGTCATCGTGGGAATACTTTTTAGTAACTTTACTATGAGTGAGGACTTACTGAAAAGATTACCTATGAAAAGACGTACAAGAGGTTAAGGTATCTGCAACATATTTACAGCGCATGCAATGTCGAAAAATATTCGTCTGCGTAAGCTGTCGACGATAATCACTCATAGAACACCAGCAATGGTTGGTAATGTTAATGGATTTATTACTGTCGTAAGAGAGGTAAAGCATTTCCAAAACTTATGTCTATCAGTGTATCATCCATTAGAAAGCTTTCTGTTGTAGAATATTACCCTTTGGACACAAAAAGAAAGTTGTTACAAAAATAGTAAGCTTTATTCGAACAGCCTCTTAAGAACACCGTCTTTTCTCCTCAATGTTCTACTAGAAAATTCTGAAGATTTTGATCTCCTTCTACATACTGAAGTAGGGTGAGTGGCTAAGTGAAGGAAATGTTCTTGCAAGATTCGTAAATTTAATTGAAGACATAAAAAACCAATTCAATGCCAACAAAGTCAAAATTTTAGCTGCACTAACAGACTTTCACTGACTGGTAGAATTAGAACTATTTAAACTTAACGTTGCAAGGGAAAGACAAACATATAGCTTTAATGATAGGGTTCTGTTAAAATATTTAAAGCTAAACTGGTTTTGTTAATACTACATTCTGCAGATGAAATCACATATTCATTTCCCTAACGAAAATGATAGGCGAAGCTAAAACACACTTGTCCTCCTTTCTTGTTCTCTAAATTTATCAACTTCAGTCACTTCAAGCCTAGTTTGGAAAATGACTTCAGCATTTTAATATTATCGAACCAATGGTCACTCTATTACATATTCGTTTAGTTGTCAGGTAAATGAAACTGAAATAACTGCATACATTGCAGACTTCATTCAAATAAAAACGAAAGAACTGGAGCTAGAAATTTTGAATGGCATTTTCTTAAAATCCATTGTATGAGATGAAACTTCTGGAATTAGTTGACAGAAACTAATTTTCATTCTTGAAAAAAGCATCATACAAGACAAAATCGGTCTTTTGGTTCCACATAGTTGGGTGAATCATTGTATTCAACAATGGATATCATAAAATCAAAGCACAGATTTCGAACTTACAGATGAACACCTTGGTAATTAATTGTTGACGAGAAATGCTGTGTAAAAAAGTATTGTATTGACTTTGGCATTTTTTACAAAGAATCATAACATTTAATTGTAAACGAAAAAGATTTGTAAACTTTTGTCTGGTAATGGCATCAGTTGTCCTTCAAACAAAGCAGCTGCTCTAGGTCACGTGATGCGTGATTCACTCAAATATAAATATTCATTTTCTCTTTATAGGTCAAGTTAATATCCTGTACATGTTTGGTGCCTACCTTACTTATACTTTTCAATTTACATTAACTGTTTTGTAACTCATGATACTGTATCGTATTTAAACTTGTATATTTTATATTTATTATGCATTGTATATCTTTTCAGTCGTCTTGTATTTGCCACTTGTGGCTTCCCTTTTGACCTTTACTCTTTTATTTTTTATTTGTCTGAACTTTCAACTTCTTGTGGCCTTTTTAGGCAAATTTTGTCATTGAGCCGGTAAAGTTGCATTATTTGCAATAATTCGGCTATAAAATCACTGACTGACTGACTAGGTCAAGTGACTAAATTAACGTTCTTTAGGAGTTGCACTCTTCGCACGAGCAATGTAGCTTAAAATAATCTCTCACTTTTATTCTTTTTTGTGTGTTACTTCACTTAAATTGGTATACGTCATACTTCATTGTCTTAATTATTAGCTCGGAGATGTTTTAGTTATACTGAGGAAATATTTATAGTAATTATTTACTTTACATAAGAAAACAATTACCAAATTTTATATTTTAAACTATATTTTTGGAATGTTTCTTGTTTTCCTACCTTATGTGTATTTTTAACTATGTCAACTTAATCACATATATTTTTTATAACTTAAACACACAAGAGCTCGCCGCCCCACCGGTATCCCAGTTTGTGCTCTAAGGTACAAGAAATTTGGGGATCTTTGATTCTAAAGAGTTTTATGAAAGCAAATTTCGAAATTTGAGGTTATAATATATAAAATGGAAAATATGAAATATAATACAAACTCCATTTAGTGAATTATCCGAAGCAAATATTATTTTCATTTCATGAACTTGTAGTTAAAAATTGACACAAACAGACATCTGTATTTTAATGTACAACAAATGCAACATTTTCAGATCAAACGGCGTGAACAAGATATAAATTATTCATAAAATTCAACCTTATAAATATTTTTATTTTTCAGAATATATTTGCTGGAACTTAATTAATTTTCCGAACGCACTGAGAAATGGAAGATTTAAGGATTTTTTGAGAAAATAGCTAAGTTTTATATTTCGATAGCTTGAATCGCGTCTATTCTATTTGCAAAATAAATCCTTAGAATTAAACTGTTTATTTGCTTAAGTTGATTGAAAAAATATTCAAATTTCTCTTTTCCAGCATTTCTAGTCGAATCAATTTTCTCTCATAATCCCGGGGTCTTAGCTTATACTTATTTGAAAGCGTGATCCAATGATCTGAAGTTTTTGATTACTTTCATGATTTACATATATCCATTTTCAGAATGCAATTAGCAATATATCAAGTAGAAAAGCGTTAAAACGCGTAATCGAAATGAATGTTTGTTGCATGTATTTATTTTAGTGGAAGACTGAAATAAATACATAATAGTTAAAAAGAGCAAATTTAGTATTTCTAACTACTTTTAAATTCTTTTCTGGTGGAAATTAATTTTTTTCTCTATTTTGTGCACATGCCGTGAGAAATGCTTTTAAATTTCAGAGTGTTTGGTATCTTAAAAAATATTTTATGCATGTTTTCTGAAGTAAAAACGAAATTAAGGTAGATAAAGTGTTTATTTTAGAAATAAAAATGCTGGCAGAAAATCACACAAATAATTAAAGCAGGAAATTACTGAACACTTAATCATACTTAAATCTATTATTTAGTTTCATTGTTTTCTTAAATTTACCACTAATGTTTAAAGAAACGTAAGCTTATATGATAAAATGTAAATTATGAAGAAATAAATGTAAATGCTGATATAAATGTAAGAAGAGACAAAGAATAAATGTATTTAAATATATATTAATGTTAAGAATTATAGATAACTTTATTTCTATTGAAAATATATTTAGTAAACATTACGTCACTCTACCAGGATATTTATCTTCAGCATGACATGACCAATAACTAATTCTCAGAAAGGTTGTAGTTTCAAAAGCAATAAAATTTTCAATTTAAATTTCATATTAAACTGATATATTGCTAGCAGATTGAAAGATTTGAATTCTGTATACGTCTTTCTTAATAATTTATATATTTATTTTAGTTTTCGTAATGGCTCTTTTTTTTCCTATGTTCTTGACCAGAATCATGATTGTCGTTAAACAATTTTGTCCCAGTTTGGTAAAATTTCTTTTGCTATTTAAGCCATTTTTAAGCAATTAGCAGAACGGAAATAGTAATGGAAATTGTAACTGGAGTGTTATATAAAATGCTTTTTACAGTTTTAAAAGTATTTACAGAAGATTTATGCAAGACTTTACATGAAAAATGAAGAAAAAAGGCAAATAAATTATCTATAATTTTAATCAGAAATATGTAAATCTGATGTATATTTGTGGTGGAAATTATTTAAGAAAGCATAATGTCTCAATAAAGCCAAAAGTTTTTTTCAAATTTCAAAAAAGTGGTTTTTTTAATTAATAATGATTATTCTACTAGGATTTCCAGCCACTGATGTCCAGTTGGCAGAAGGTCAACTACCTGCGAAACGAGAGTCAGAGATCAGGTGGCCAATCTTTGACTACAAAACTCACAGAATTTACATAAAGTTCAATTCAGTGGAATTTACATGTCATTTTGGCAGGTAACGCAAATTTTTATAAGACACTGTAATTCGCCTGTAAATATTATTAAATTCTTCTGTCATGCAATTTTTTATAAAGCATAGTTTAAATATACAGTATATTAAAGCGCTGAAGAAAGTCCCGTACAATTAGAAAAGAGTGTATTAAGGAAATATTGTTTAAAAGAATAAAATATTACAATACAACAAAATTGCAATTTGAAGTTAGTCTGAATATTAGTTACATGACAGAATCCATGCGCTAGTTTGATTTGGTAGCATTTATAATTTTATAACTGTATGGCTACAGAAACAAGTACAAATCGGTTACACAAGAATATAATATAAAGGGCTCCATAGGAGACACCAGTATATTTATAATTATTAGAAACACTACTGTGACCATAGCTTTCAAAATAAATATTACTGAAATAAATCTCGATAATCTTGCACTTATTTCTGACTGTACATTTAACGATACCTGACATGTAGAAACATGGATGAAAATTTTGAAAGGAAATCCTATGTCTAGTAGGCGTTGTTTGCAATTTACGACTTACCTTTGAAAAACTTAACATTAGTTACAAACTTTATTAAAAATTAACGGGTCATGAAATTTTATGAATAAAGTTTAGTGGTTTTTATTATGCTTTTAATGAAAATTTGCTTGTTAATCGGCTTATATTTTACACTCCAAAGTTTCCCTCTTTCCACTTGGCAGATTTGAACGGCTCAGTATCATGCTTGCATTATATTTATCTAAGCTACTGCCTTCTGTTGTAACGAGCTTTGTGGAATATTATCAAGAAAAATAATACTTGGAGAAATACTAATCATTTCCAAGCTTTAGCGATTGAACTTTTCTAAGATAATCATTAATTTGAATGATACTTTAAACTTGGTGTTTGTTACAAATTTCCTTTCACCTTTTGAAAGTCTTCAGACTAGGGCGATACTTGACATTCTTCGAAGACTAACGAAATTAATGACTTTTCCCTGAAAGTTATTAACGGGCTTTTAGATTTCCACACTCACTTTAGGGGACGAAATCTCCTTGCTTTACACTCGAGCAAAATTTAACAAAGAAATTAGAGCATCAGAAGTTTCTCCTTCTATAGATGGTACACGAAAGAGCAAATGCGTTGGTAATTCATTAATCCGGATGCCTTTGCGGAGATGAAAGCCAAAGTACCTAATTTTGAGTATGTACTTTTACCTAATTAATTTTGTTTTTTAGTTTCATTCTGCTCATACTTATGTTCTTAATTCCAACATTAATGTAACACGTTTCTTACATTAAATGATTATTTGAATTCACATTTGCTTTTAATGAAATATTTAAAACCCTCTACCGAACTAAAAATTCTTTCGTTTGATGTTTTGAAAGAGCATCTGTACGTCAAACCGAAATGGAATACTGCATATTGATTCTGAGCATTTTCTTTAGAATTAAATTGGAGTTAAATATGCCGAAGATATCAAGTAAAGATAAACGAATATATTTGTTTTCCTATATCTATTAATTCCCAATCAAAGACGTTATTAATTTTGTGTATCCATTATTATATACTTAATAATAATTTTGTTGAAAGCCCCTTTTAAATGAATTTAATCTCAATCACTGGTAAGCTTCATGAGCATGCGCTTTTATATTTCTGACAATGAAGCACCTAATATTTTTGGACAAATTCAGGAATTCAAATTTGGAAATAAGGAATCAGAGAAAACAGAATTATAAATTAATTAAAATAAATTATAGATATTAATAATAAGTAGAAATAAAATAGAATTGCTTATAATAAAAGCATAAAGAGCATTAGAGAGTAATTTATGAAGTTTTTATAAAATTTTACTTTCTTTTTTTGTAATTAAAGTAGATTAATAATCCAGTGAGCAATTAGAGCAATTCACGAATCTAATCTAATGATCAAAATCTAACGAATCAAAATCCAATGATGAGAATGATGAATGAATAAAGTTTAGAAAGCAAATAAGAATAAAAATTTCTAGTAATATACGTGTGAGTGCTACACAACTCAAAATTCATAACGTTCATCAATACATCTCGTCTTGTTTTGACTCAGGGTACAATCATACGTATCCAAAGGGGGGACAGCTCTATATCTTCAGTTCTACCCAACCGATTGACGAAATTTGATTTGCGGTTCTCATGTCTCGAAGTGCGACTTTGGAATTATAACAGATTTATGTATAGCTTGTATACTTTATGTATAGCGTATTCTAAGATACCTATCTATACTGTTAAAATCTGTGTGCATTTATCTGTTTGTTTGCTTGTGGCATTATGTCCTCCGAAATGACGGGGAGTTGAGTTTCGAGAGAGGTAACTTCGGATTCCATGAATTCGTTGGAAGGTAATTCGACCATTCTCATCTTCTTATGAATTTAATCGGTGGAGATATCAATCAAAAATACTTAAAACGCTAACTTTTGCCCTCATTTTTCCGAGAGTCAACAGTCTCGCATGCTGGAGATAAAAATCTGCTTTATTTCGAAAGGTGTTGCCACTGCTCGCTCTCAAATTGTAGAGTTTTTTAATAAACATTCACCAGTTTTACAACATATGAAATAAAAGCAGCATTTCCAAATGTTAAATATATTATTATTATGCAAGACCATGGTCTGACATTGAAGAAAACACGCGATTTCATGTCATGTCACTGTACATCGAAAATGTTTCGTTAATGACAGGATTTAAAATAAATAGCTGCTGTTTTCAATTTTTTTGTTTCAGATTAAGATAATGGTTCTCAGGGTACGTTATTGCCACGTTCATTCTTTTATTCATATTGAGAAAAAGTTGTTATATTAAATTGAATTTAAATCCTGACTTCATACGTATACGTAATAAACTAAAGTGTCCGAAGCTTTTGTTTCCTGGTTTGCCAACAAAAAATTTATTTGCGAATTGGTTGTTGCTTGAAAAGAATGAATTGACTTTATATTGAAATGGTTTTATGTACTTTCGTTTCAGACGTACATAGAACTCATAAATTTTGCTTTGGTTGCAGCTAGCAACTTTGCATACAGTACACCTTAAATTGATAGTTCCTTTTATTTTCAATTTTTTAGTATATAGAAATTATAAATATTGCTTTGGCTGTAGCCCGTTAGTTTTGACATGAAATCAGACTTATTTGAAATGGCATTTCAATTGTTTTTCCATATTTTAATTTTATGACTCAGATTATGAATAAGTACTACATGTTTTAAATTTCGGTGAAAAATGCAAAGAGAAATTCGGCAGTTTAGCTGGATTGCACTTTTTATATTTTGTGCCGAGAACTTGTGACACTTGAAGAATTTCTCCATTCATGGCAACCAATTTTACATTTCTTTTATTATAAATGTGAGGGGAAATGTCTTGTTCTTCGTTCTATGAAATTTTATATTATCGTTTTAATTTCAACTGTTGTTTTTAGATTTTTGTTATTTTAGAATTTTATTTTGAATTTTAGACTGTAATAATTGCATTATAGGTCTTCAAACAAACATTTAAGAAACTCAATTATTCATTCGGAATGTGTACTTTAAGTACATTTATCAATATAAATGTTTTCAGAATTTTATTTTATTTATTTAAAATGCATTTCTTTCCAGATACTTTGTGACTGAGTTTACTCCACGATGCATCGGAAATTTCATGTATTACAAGAGGAAATAGATTCAAACACAGTTTATAGGTTATATAAATATTTGTTTGATTGAGGCTTCAAAATGTCCAAAAAAAATATATGTTTTGAGAAGCCCTCAAGATCTTGAATAAATTCACCCTTTATTGGAGGTATCAGATGAAGACGACGATGGCAAAGATTACGATTTTGATGTCGAAAGCTATATTGATTCAGAAAGTGTGGAGGAACATAAAGAGGGATCAGAGACAGAACAAAAGAGAAGTGAAGAAGACGAAGTTGAAAAAAATGCTGACTTTTATTTTGGACAAAGCCTTTGCTTTTTACAAAGCCTTGCCGGATCACAACACTCCAGTAATTTGGGCTTCAGTAGTAATGGTAATGTTTTGGTATCCTATGTTTCAAGAAAAAAAAATGTCCTTCTTGTATCATCATCATTGCATGATGACTAAGCTATTGATATTTCTCCTGCGAAAAACAGAAACCAGAAATAATAAGTTTCTACATTGAAACCAAGTTAGGAGTAGATATTGTAGATAAAATGTGCGGTTCGTATATCGTGTCTCGGAATGCAAAACGGTAGCCCATGGTAATCTTTTTTACAATGTAAAACATTGTTTCAATCAGTTCTCAGATTACACACCTACGTAACGGGTACACAGCTCTTAAAAGAAGGTTGTTCATAAAACAACTGTCTAATGAACTTGTGCTTGGACAACTTGCTCGACGAAGTCTGCAATCTATTGGGATGCCAGTACATTACAACAAAAATTAAAGAAATTTTCGCCTGACCAAGAACAATAACCTCAAACGTAGGATGAGCCACAGATACCTCCAAAAAGACGTAAATGTGAAACATACTATTAGGAGACTCGTAAGAGAAGATTAACCTAATGTGAGTGCAAAACAAGTATTGCACAGTAACCTGCCTCTCGTATGCTGTTTTCGTGTGTCCTCCGAGCTATAAGAGAGAATTAGAAGAACAGAGATCTCCTAATGAATCAGATGAATGAGAGATCATGCTTATATTCTAGTTTTAACTACATTTAAATCTTAATTATTCTTGTACAATAACTTTATAAAACTTTTTTACACAATTTGTTTAATAAAAATAGTTTCCTTTTAAAACTGCAAAACTGGTTTTATTATCCCTTAAGTACTATTATAAATCGTGGAAATTTATTAATAATGGATAGCATTTGATGTTCGGAAAAAAAAACTTTTTATATGTAAAAACGTTTACTAAATCAAGAACTGCCTCTCAGGCTCAATGCGCCCGATAGTGTTCCAAAACATGTTGCGCCCAATGGAATGTTAATTAATATATGTATTTTCTACACAATTTTCTATTGCTTTAAATCGTTTTATCGTTGTGTATTACTTTACGCATCATTATATGTTCTTCTCTTACTTTAAGTTTGTTAAATGTTATCCATATTTCGTTTTTCAAATCAGAGAATGTCAAATAACTTAATATGAAAACTAAACTTTCCTCAACAGAATATTTTTATCGTTTTAATACCTCCTCAATTTTTTGAAGTATTCTGGACATGTATCCGAAATTATCGAAATATTTTTATTCACTGTGTATCATAAACGCTTTCGAAACATCTTGGTTTATGTAACATGAGTAGAAATATCGTGTTTCGTTTCACCTATATTCCCTTACATAAAATAGTAATCTGCGCTTTATGAAGGGAAAATATCGTCTCGTTTTTAGTTATGATTCCAAGAACCTAAAAGACTGCAATATGTAACAATGTAACTAACATCCATTTGCACTACGGCATAATATTATACAAAGTAATGCGTTAACAAAACTTGGCTCTGCTTTTAGAGCCCGAAAATATACTTACAAATCGAATAGTACATTAGAAATCAATAACATGGCTCCTAATTTAAGTGGGCTCCATTAATGGAACACCGGTTAAAGACCACAAAATATTGATAATCCGTCCGGGCTTCAAACCCATGAGAGACAGAGCTGGTTGTATTTTCTTAGTTTTCCTAAGTGCAATGGAAATGTGAACCGGTTAACCTCAGAAAGTCTAAAGATAACTCTTCTGTGTTTTGCGATATTCAAATAAGCTAACCTACTACGATAATGTGATGAAATTTTACAAAAGAAAATAGAATCATAAATTTTTAATTTAACTTAGTTTAAAACAGAAACAATGTCAAATTTTGTAATAGACAGCAAAGCTTGGATTTCTAAAAAAGTGGAGATTTTAACATTGATTTTGTTAAACAAGTGTC
>KK114874.1:86628-132716 GCA_000611955.2 Stegodyphus mimosarum | reverse complement strand
TTTTTTTTTTTTTTTTGGTTTTATGTAATTACCGCAAAACCTCGAGGGCTATCTACCTAAAGGAAGGGACGCCTTCGTGGAGGACATTCTAAGGAAAACTGGCTCGCATACATGTTACACATGGGGAAAATCACACGAGCGTTTTCGTTTTCGATATTCTACCGAACTAACAGTGTCCACCGAATTTACCGTCCGGTTGCTGGTAGGACAATCCCCTTGTTCTATTTGTTTGGATCTAGCCACGCAAATATATTCCAGGTTTTTAACTTTTACTTGAACGTTCATGCATACTTCTTGAACTTGTTTCAATATATTCATATTTTGGCTTTCATTCTACTGAGTTAATTCAGGAATCAACACTAATATTAGAGAAATTACATAATTCGGAATATCTACTGTTACAAATTCTTCCATGTGTAAAGATGGAAAAGTAATTTACTATTTATTTTAAATTTATTTTTATCACTTTATAAATCTCTTAAATTAATCGAGAAATTAATAAACTGTTAAAGTAATAAATTGTTAAATTAATAAAGCAAGTTTAATAGGCTTACCGTTAATCCATATAATTTCAGCTCATAAAATACTAAAATTGATTTAGCATACTTTTGCTGCAAGATGTTTTGTATTCCAAAACGCTGAATCATTTCAATTAAGCAATTACTTTTTTAATTTCTTTCTCAGTTTTAGAAAATTCGATTGAAATGAAATTAAAGCAAAATTGTAGACGATAGCATGGCGTATGTAATAATTTACTTTTAAAAAAAAAAAAAAAAAAAAAGGAAAAATGTATTAAAAATTTTGATTATAATTTTTTACAATTTAAAAAAACCGATTTTTACATATTATTAATAAATATTTGTTATGTATCATTAGCAAAAATGAGAAAATTTCCGTATGAATAAATCTCAGTGAAAAGGTATTTAAAAAATTAAAAATAACTGTGTCAGTTCACGGAAAATAATAAAAAATTTTAATAGACACCACGTGACTTCCTTGTATGGCCTATTAAGTTAGACACAGTTTTTGATACACTTCATTTAAATGTATTTCCTCAAATTTCATTGCAGATATATTTCTCATTGAATTAATTCACGTCTCACTTTGCCGCAAACAAAAATACATAAAAACTCAAAACATCTTTATTGACAATTGTAAAATACAGAAAAGCATAAAACATCAAATACAATTAAAGAAATTTAAAAAAAATTACACTTTTTGAAGTTCTTTGCAAAAACAAGCAATTCGGCCAATGGGCAAAAAAGAAGATTTTTTGATGCACGAAACTGAAGTTTACTTTTGGTCTCACTCGGCAAAAAGACACTGAAGTTGGTGCAGAAACAGACTTAATTCACTATTCTACTGAGTTTTAAATGTAAACAAATGGCAGTTCATTAGGCTTAGCTCGCCACTTAAACTTTTAAATTGTTGATAATTCTAGAACTATTACATGCAGATAAATAAAAGGCACAAAAACCTTAACCGGAATATAAAAATCATATAATTCAATCACTTTTAAGGCAAAAAATGCACAATTTACCAGCATATAAGAATAAAAAAAGCTAAGCTCATCGAGCCAGATAACAGAGTGGGAACGTATATACATATTTATATACAATTGGTGCAGCTGATTGCAACGAAATAGGGTGGCGCACAACTACATGTTATAGCTGTACCATATACAAAATTTCAACCTTCTACGGCTACTCGTTCTTGAGTAATGCGAGATACGTACAAATACAAAACAAAATCTCTTCTGAATCCATTTTAAACCCATTTTACAATCCTTTTTGGCAAAAATAATCTTTTGTTATGTCCGTATGTACAGATGTTACACAAAGTCATCATTTAAATAGTTTTCAGAGCAGCTGAAATTGATATTTTCTTTGAAATATGATATCCGAAATTTTTTATGATTACAATATTTCCTTTGCTTCGTACAAGGAAGTAAAAAGTAAGTCAACAACATTTGACGCTATTCTCGCTTATAGCCAAGATGCCAAATTTCGAAACCTGCCTATTGAAAAATTCTCGCATTTCGGACATTTTAATATTTTTTTTCAGATGCGTTTAGATATATAACTGATTTAAGATGATTTTATAAATTTTAAAGGTTATAGATTAATTTTTTTTTTAAATTTAAAATTAAAACAATGTGTGAATTTTATTTGGTTTAAGCCGAAATTCCGAATTATGAAGGAACAAATCAAGTACGTGTAATTAAGAAAGTGATATTAATAGTACATTAAGAGAGTACAGTATTCCAAGTTCAATTAACAATTATGGAGTTAAAATCTTGCACACTAATTTAAAAACAAAACTGCTGCTGCAAATGTTTTCAACATTTGGCGCTATGGGATAATTTGAATCGTAGCATCGCAATGCGGGAAAAAATATCGACATGTAATTTCAGAAAAACTCTGATTTAATGTCAAAATACGTATGATATAACAATGATACTTACGCTAATTTATAAATCTAATATATATCATAAGTCGTACTTTCGAGACATTTAGAACGAAAGTGGAATTTCGTTGATCGTCCGAATAGAATGGGAAATAATGAACTGTCCCCATTTTTTTTCTTCCTTTGGACTCGGTACACATGTTAGGGTTTTTAGTCTATAGAGTTATAAGGTATATCTCCCACATTCTCAGCGTGCCTTCGTGGTGTAATGGTCAGCACACTGAGCCGGTATTTCAGAGGTCCGTGGTTCGATTCCCGGCGAAGGCCTTGCATATTTTTCACCTCTCCTGCTTGTAATAAACCTAATGTCTCCAACAGAGTCTTTAGGCTATTTTGAAGCAGCAGACATAAAGAATGAGCAATGCCCTCTCCGACTTGAACCTGGATCTCTCGAATACGCGCCGAGTGTGCTACCGTTACACAACGAAGGCATGCAGAAAGAATGGAGAAAATACCTTATAAGTTCAATTTTTTCTTATAGGTATCTCCCATTCATGACGTTCTCTGGTTTCAGAAATATTTGAAATAAGTTCTAAAATTAGAACAAAATAATAATGTGAACATTACATTTGATTTGTTTGTTGTTGTCATTATATTTGCTTTTGGTATTTAATTTGACGTAAATACTTCCTTCAAACGGCCACACTTTACTTGGATTTGTAACTGATATGTAATATTTATGATTTACTGAAGAGAGATAAGTAAAGTTTGAAGCTCTTATGAAGGCATCTAGAGAGTTCTTTTTTTTTAATCTCCAAATACGTGATTTGGGTCCCATCTATTTTATTAACATTTATATTATTGAACATTTGTAAAGTTTTGAACATTTCGAATGTAATTTTATATCATAAATGGTGTCTTTTAATAAACATTTAGTTACGATTCTACTTTCTTATAAATTATGTCTGAGTTACGTTTTAAAATTACAATGTTTTGTTGCCGATAAGTAAAAACTTACACGGCAGGCTTAAATTTTGCCTCGATAGTTAAAATTTAAAGACGAAGTAATGATCCTATACTTAACAAATTACTTGTCAAAGGGAATATTTAACATTTATTAGCTACTGTAAAATGTGGCTTCCATAAAGTAGGGATATGTAGAGATTATGTTCTCAAAAGATATTTTATGGGATAATAAATTTTACTTAAAACATTCGATACATGCTTACATAAGAAGTAAGTCACAAATTCGTCCAGGTGTTGCTAACAAGGCTGTTCTTAATGTACCACCAAAAGACAGTTCTAGACCAAATAAATACAGAAAAAAAAATCTCAAAATGAAGCTCTCTAAATGTAATTTTACCATTTTTACAATAATTAATAACACACTTTATTAATTAAATTATTTGCTCTTTTCTCTTGTTTCGCTTGTCTTTGCGTGGCATTTGTAATAGAGGTATACACACCTCCACACCTAAGTATGGAACTTAGGACGACCGTACTAAAATATATATGAAGATATACATCATGTATTATATATGGCTACCTGCGAAATGTTCATTGCAGCTCTCAGAAAAAAATTCCTTTATTTATTCAACCAATGTATTGACAACTATACACGTTTCCAAAATGCCTCTTATTTATATATACATTCTTAGACAAAACAAAACGACGCACCAAGAAGAAGTTATCCGAATGGGACGAAAATCGTTAGAAGTGATGTACATGTACAGAAAACCAAATGACTACAGTCTGAAAAAATTGGATGATTTATTGAAGTGCTAGAGCTTCACAAAGGTAAAAAAGTCAGCAACGCGTTTGTCCATCTCTGGCCCCTACGCAAGCAGTTATTCGGTTTGGCACCGACTGATAGAGTTTGCGGATGTCCTCCTAAGGGATATCGTACCAAATTCTGTCCAACTGGCGCGTTAGATCACCAACATCCCGAGCTGACTGGAGGGCCCTGCCCATAATGCTCCAAACGTGTTCAATAGGAGAGAGATCCGGCGACCTTGCTGGCCAAGGTAATGTTCGGTAAGCACTAATGTAAGCAGTAGAAACATGTGCAGTGTGGGGGTGGGCATTATCATGCTGAAATGCAAGCCCAGGATGGCAAGACATGAAGGGCAACACAATGGGCCTTAGAACTTCGTCGACGTACGGCTGTGCTGTAAGGTTGCGACGGATGACAACCGAAGGGGTCCTACTATGAAATGAAATGCACCCCAGACCATCACTCCTGGTTGTCGGACTGTCTGCCGGAAGACATTCAAGTTGGTATCACACCGCTGTCTGGGGCGTCTCCAGACTCGCCTTCACTGGTTATCGGGGTTCAGTTCAAAGTGGGACACATCATTGAAGACTATTCTATTCCAGTCAGTGACATTCCAGTGCGAATGAGCCCGGCATCACTGCAGACGGGCTTCACGTTGTACAGAGGTCAAAGGTAGTCGGCCCAAGGGGCGCCGTGACCTCAGTTCCCTTTCTGTGAGCCGTCATATGAATGGTCCTTGCGGTCACTGAAGCACTAGTTGCACGTACAATCGATTATAATGATGCATCTGGGGCTGTGAGTGACGCTCAGACGATTGCTCGGTCCTTACGTTCTGTCGTTTCTCTAGGCCTACTGCTTCCTTTTCGACGCTCTGTGCGGCTATGGTTCACCCATTCCTGCCAACATCGTCTAATTGTGGCATCGCCCGTGCTCAAATGCCAAGCTATTCGCCGATAAGGCCAACCGGCTTCTGAGCCCAACTATACGACCTCTCTCAAATTCTGACATCTGCTCATATCGTTCGCTCACCTGTATGCGAGGCATGACACGGAATGAAATTCGTGAAGAATTTATGACCTGGAATCGTAATTTCTCCTTTTACATATCCTGCCAGTTGCGCAGATCATATGCGCTGTAGCGACAACCGTTCATTCATTGGCAGACAAAATGTAAAATTTTGCATTTGTGAACAAGACACAAATTATAAAGTAGTACACATTCTTTGCTAGCTAAAATATAAAATTTTGCATATTCTGTCGAAACCTGTATGCATATCAATTTGTGTCCAATTTGCTTTACATCTTCTCGGTGCGTCGTGGTGCGTCGTTTTTGTTTTTTTGTCTAAGATTGTATATCGTCATAGATATATGTATGTGTTTGTGTATATGTATGCGTGTAAGATATAAGAACATACAATAGCTGCATTAAAAACTAATTGGAGATATCAAACTTAACATTCTAAATTTGGTGATCCCCTCTTCATCTTTTCTTCCGAATTCGAGATTTTCTACGTTACGTAACGCTTCCTGAAAAGTGCTAAGTGCAAACCAAAACCAATACTAACCAATCATAGCTTGTCTTTAACATCGCACCTCTGGTATAAATACTCTGGCGAACTAATTCCGATTACGTCATCCTTGCTTCCTTGCTTCCGTAACTTCTAAAATATCCCCGATGCTCTGCTTCTCTGTCTAAAAGGATGTCATCCTTGTTAACCGGTGTATATGAGAATGTATTGTAATTGTTTATGATCGAAACGTGTATTGTCTACGAAAAATACTTTTAATGTGACTAGAAATAAAAATGGTAATTAGCTGAACTTGGATTGTATCAATATCTTCTTCCATCTTTTCACTCGATTATTGAAAACTGCTAAGAGTACTGGTGTTAACTGCGCATTAAAATATACATCATCGGTCAAACTACGACTGCAAGCTGAGTACTCCTTCTATGCTTTCCCGAAATCCCCATATATATATATATATATATATAGCGGGCACACACAGATTCTCTAAATATCTTTAGCAGTTTTTTGTGTGGAAATAGTATATATACTTTGTTTACACACTCTCACACAAACAATTTTTGCGTGGCGAGTGATCTATGTAAACAACCCTATATGAGAGTCTATGGTCTTGAAATAAAAATGGTAATTAGCTGAACTTGGATTGTATCAATATCTTCTTCCATCTTTTCACTCGATTATTGAAAACTGCTAAGAGTACTGGTGTTAACTGCGCATTAAAATATACATCATCGGTCAAACTACGACTGCAAGCTGAGTACTCCTTCTATGCTTTCCCGAAATCCCCATATATATATATATATATATATCGGGTACCCACAGATTCTCTGAATAACTTTAGCAGCTTGTTGTTTGGGAATAGAATTTATACTTAGTTTAATCACACTTTCACAATCAAAGTTTTCGTGGCAAGTGATCCATGTTAACAAACCTCGATATGAGACTATGGTTGCTCTGGTTGATGGCCCTCCTGTGGGAAAATAAATCAATGTATCGAGGTAAACTCCGGCTTTTACTCTTTAATCATGGAAGAAAAATGGTCCAAATATCTTGTCAAGCAGCATCCTACACCCAACATTCACTTTCCACACGTCTCACTTCAGCTATGATATGAGGAATTTCAGATACCTAAATCCTCACATTATGACATATTAAACCAAACCAAACTGTTAGGAAAAAATTGTACTCACGTTTAATAACACCACAAAAGTTTTCAGCACTACCTCTTACAGGATGCGTGATCACAATAATAAGGTTAAGTTGTTCAGGGACTTTTCGGATACCCTATATACATTGCTCGACATTCAAAATGCAGCACCAAGAAGGAGCGGTCAGAAAGTGATGAAAATTGGAAAAAAGACAGACAGCAAGCAGGAATAAGTGATCTTTATTTCAAAATGATAGTCAGAATACAAAGAGAGAACGGCGTCGGCTCAGTGGGCTGTAGGACCACCGCGGACGACGATGCACAAAGCAGCACGTCTAGGCATAGAACCAATAAGAGTGCGGATGGTGTCCTGAGGGATGGCTCTCCATTTCCTTTCAACCATTTGCCACAGTTCGTCTTCTGAACGAGGCAGGGGCAGAGTCTGCAAACGGCGTCCAATTACATCCCACACATGTTCGATGTCAACACCATAAAATATTTGGGCCTCATTCTGGATAATAAACTCAATTGGATAGCTCACGTCTTGGAACTGAAGAAACGCACCGCGCAAATAGCAAATTACCTAAGAACCTTCCAAGGCTGCAACTGGGGACTACGACCACATCTTCAGAAGATGCTTTACCTGACGGTAATAGAGAAAATCGTCACCTATGGTGCAGCGATGTGGGCATTTCCCATGCAGGGTAGGAAAGTGCGCCACCTAGCCGCTTTACAACGACCCTTTGCGCTAATGATTACGAAGGCCTACAGAACCACCTCAACACACGCCATAAATATCATGGCAGGACTTCTTCCGCTCCACTTACGAACGGAAGAGGAAGCAGTTCTCCAGACAGTAAAGTTACTGCGCAAGCAAATATTTTATGAAGAGCAGGCCTACCTACCAGATAACTACGAAAAAAAAGTCCTCCCTACTGCTTTGCACCCAGCACTAAAAGGTCTTGGTGTAAGACTACTCTCACACACCGCAGAAGAAGAACCATCCACTAGAGTCAAGGTCTTTACCGATGGCTCGAAGATCGAGGACCAAGTGGGCTGCTCTTTCATAGTCACTGCAGATAACAACATCCAGCACACATGGCAAGCACACCTCCACGCGAATAACAGCGTATTTCAAAGTGAGGTTGTAGCTATCAAAAACGCGGTACGCTATCTCATAAATATGAATATACCATCAGGCATCATCCACTCCGACAGCCTTTCCTCGCTCCATGCAATCGCCAATCCAGATCACAGTTCTGAAATCGTCGCCGATATACAACGTAGTCTCAGAGAAAACCCACATAAAGAGATCTATTTTAAATGGATTAAGGCCCACGTTGGCCACACAGGGAATGAAATAGCAGACAAACAGGCCAAAGAGGCTGCCACCAACTCCAAAGGCCAGTTCATCCACCTTCCATGGCCACTCTCATATCTCAAAAGATCTATCAGGTTGCAAGCTCTCTCTAAGTGGCAACAGGAGTGGGACTCCAGCACCACCGGGCGACGTACCGCATACCACATTGCATATGTCGACCCGGAAAGGAACGTCGGAAACCCAGAACTAATACGGTATATCAGCGGCCATGGTCCATTCCCAGTTTATTTCGAACGCTTTGGAATTAGTAACAGTGACTTATGCGTCTGCGGCTCACAAGGAACGCCGGAACATTATGTGACTACTTGCCAACTCACTGCTGGGCAACACCTGACTATTCCCCCGACAAACATTCAGGCATATTGCAAGTACCTAATAAAACAAAAACATTTGGTACGAAAAGTCTGCAACATAATGTCAAAACTCTCGGTATTAGGTGTTGATTTATGTCAAAGTGCCTAGTGATAGTAGCATAAAGCATCCTAAAGAGACACACGCATTGGCACGATTAAAATTAGTCAGATTAATATATATATGTATATATAAATTATGTAATGATAATTACGCAAAGATATATGTACCGATAAGTAAAAATGCGTAAAGTAAATATTTGCAACGTGTATATATATATATATATATATAACAGGGGTCTGCATAATATGTAAAGTTATTAGAAGCTATTATTTATGTATTCAGATTCCAGGTAACATTGTATTTAGTATTCATATGCACACGTACTTTTTCTCTGGCATATAGGTGTTTATTTATTATGTATTTAAGCGGCATTTGTGAATTTAGGTATTTATATGTTTAATTAGGTCAGTTTGTTGCAAATGTATGCAAATATCTATGCATTCAGTCTCCAGGTTACGCTGTATTTAGCACTCATGCGCACACGTAACCAGTTCTCAGGTTTTTATGTATGTAGGTATTTATTTATTATGCCTTTAAGTGCATTTATGTATTTATGTGTGTATTTATGTGCGTATTTATGTGCTAAATTAGGTCGGTCGGTATGAATGAACATGTTGCAAAAGTATGTTAACATATATGTATTCAGTCTCAAGTACAGGTATTTAGGCATTTACTTATGTATTAAGTGGCATTTACGTATTTATGTATCTATGTGTGTATTTATGCGTTTAATTAGGTCGGGTTGTATGTATGAACATGTCGCAAAAGTATGTTAATATCTATGTACTCGGCCATGTAAGCTATTTATTCGAGTTCAATAAATGCTGGGCCCGGACACTTTGGACGAGAGTCCACCACGTTGGCATTTGGTCAGCATGACTGCTGACGGTACGGTCCGGACGTTGGAATTGGGCGTCCTGTGCGAGGCTCCCTTGTGGCCCCTCAAGCCGGACTCTAGGTAAGGGAGGACGTGGCGCTATACCAATTGACCCTCATGGTAGAGGGATGGTGCCCACGCCCTCCGTCACTTATCACACATGTTCGATTGGTGACAGGTAAGGAGAGTACTGTGGCCAGGGAAGCATCTGTATACCTTGCAGAACATGTTGGCAGATGCGAGGACTGTGTGGTCGGCCGTTGTACTGCTGAAAAATTGCATTATGCAGTTCCTGAAGATAGGGGATTGCCATCGACCGCAATACATTATCCAAGTATCGTTGGGCCGTCATAGTGCACTGAATACGAACTAGAGACGACCTGGAATTGTACGCAATAGCGCCGCAAACCATTATGGCACGTTATCGCGCGGTTGGGCGTTCTACAGTTACTACCCCGATTAGATCTGTCTCCAAGTCGACGCCACACACGCATGCGGTGACTGTCACTGGATAAACAGAAGCGTGACTCATCTGAGAACACGACGTTTCGCCATTCTGTCTTCCACATCGCTCCAGTCCGGCACCTTTCTAAACGTTGGCGTCTATGCTCTGGGGTCAATGGCAGTCTTTTAATCAGATGCCGTGAGTGCGGGCCACGTTCAACTAATCGACGGGAAATGGTTCTCGTCGACACGAGAACATCCAGGGTATCTTGCACATGCTGCAGAATCGCGGTACAAGTGACTTCCGGAACCGCCACAGCTTGTCGGCGGATGCGTCGATCCACGCGCGCTGACGTCACTCTGGCTGCATCTGCACTCCTCCTTCTTCCCACATTCCCTTGTTCCAATCATGTTCGCCATAGCCGATGCACCGTGCTCGCATCCATGTGGGTATCAGGTGCAATTATACGTAATGACCAGCCCGCCCTTCTCAATCCGATCACCATACCCCTCGTAAAATCGTCTATCTGCTGGAAGTGCTTTCGTTAACGGTGGCCTGGCATTCTCTCCTATTGCACGTATTCTCCGCGACAAAAACCAACTTTGTTCGATAATTTGTCTGGCAGAAATAACGACTCGAATACTGCCCATTCGGCACTTTCCTTCCCTTATATCTTACTTCACGTGCGTCGGAAAGCTGCACATTTCACAGCATTCGCATAACTCAGCGACCCGCGTCTACTCTAAAATTTTCATAAAATTCTGACCACTCCTTCTTGGTGTTACATTTTCAATGTCGAGCAGTGTATATAATAAAAATAAAAAAGACGTAGCAAATGTTGATGGAGTAGTACATAGATATCTCAGACTGTACATAAATACTCAGAAGGAAGACGTGTGATTGCATAGAATGCTGCAATGTTGAATTTGGTAATAATTAAGCAACTTGGCAGTAGAGGCGGATGAAATCCCCTTTCACTTAAATTGACATTTATGACCACAATTTAACTGGCACTCTACTCTGCCTATTCAAATACATTTACAGTTTTGATACTGTTACGATAGGAAGAGAGAACAAGGAAAAAGCACCATTACAGGAAGATAGGCAGAAGCTAAATGCGCATTTATCCGATATGGCAAGTTCACAAAGGGAAGATTTTGGTTTAGGTTATAAAGGTTTCAATTCTCAAAATTTTGAGTTCAAGTTTCGAATAAGCTACGTCATCAGCTTTTCGCAAGGTCTGTGGCATAGATTAATCTAGAAATTTCGACTTGCACAAAAGTTATTATTTTTAGAATAAAGACAGGAAATACCGAATTAAAAATGAGTACTAAACAGATTATTACTAAATTAAATTATAAAGCTGATTTGCATATTTTTAATCTTACATATTTATGTTTGTATATAGCTACAGATATATAGAGATAGATATATAAACATAACCTAGATATACTTTTATGTCCTAAATTAGTAGCAGTAAGTGAAATACTTACGATTCAAAACTGTAGCTGTCATCCGCAGGGCTTGAGAACTGTAATTAAACTCTCAAGCGAAACGTTTTTACATTATACATGCAATTTTCGGGTGAGAGAAAATTGGATCTCTGAATATAAATTGACCACAATTCGTTTCTTGAGTTGATTCAAATTTTTATAAATTTGCGGATCTTCACCACTATAATTATAAATCCTTCAATGGTGACCATGTTGCATACTGAAGCACTCTTCCTATCATTCATTGCAGAATTTCAGCAGGTTTCGAGGAATTTCTTTTTTTATTTAATAAGTGAGGCACAAACAAAAATAAGGCTTCTCGTATAATAATACCATCTACTAATATATTGTATAATAAACCGATATTACCATTGTTTGACGCGGCTCGCCAACGGCCGAGCGTCAAATAATGGTAGTATCGGTCTCTTCGACTAAAAATACTGGTTCTGTCACAAAATTAAACTGCTCGCATGAACTGACAGACAAGAAGTTTCTTTAAGGGCATTAACATTTATTTACAGCTATAAAATAGTTATATTACAGACATCGACCGTCATGGAAGAATGTAAATCTACGTTAAAACTGTTTTATGGCAATATGGCTACCTGCGGAATATTGATTGCGGATCTCCAGAAAAAATTTCTTTATTTACCGAACCAATGTATTGACCACTATACATGCTTCCAAAATGCATGTTATTTTTTTTTGTCACTCATCAAGTATTTCAAGAAGCTAATGAAGGATTCCACAGAATTTGTTGTAATATGAGTCTTCTGCTTCCCTGCTTGTTTCTTGGGTTGTTTTCCTTTGCGGATTTTGGAAAATGATTCAAATCAGCAATGTTTACACACTTTTCTTCATACAAGCTACGTAATCTGGGCGTGCTACTGCCGTTCAGGCAATGATCATACACTTCCAAATTTATTTGTTAATTTTCTGAAGAAGTTTTTAGTTACCCTGTAGAGACATTAGGTTATTTCGAAGCAGGAAGACGTGAAAAATAAGCAAGCCCTGGGACTCGCGCCGAGTGTGCTGATCATTACACCACGAAAGCATGCTAAGAAGGCGGTAGAAGTACCTTATAACTCAACAAAAATACAAAAGAGGTTGCTCTTCAACTGTAGAAGACAGTCATTTGGAAGTGGGATATTACGCACCATAGGTCACAATGTTCGCTCTGCGATAGCAGCTGCTCCAGTCAGGCTGACTTTACTGCCTGCTACTTACAAACATGAAAATTAATGTACATAGCAGTACGTTTACTTTCGTACCTCTCATGCCTATTTATATTAAAGCATAACGTTTATTTACATGAAACAAATGTAGCACCAAATTCGCTTTATATTTAACATCCTGCAGAGGGAAGGTAATATAACTGTAAAGCGTTCTAAATAGAAAGAAAATTATATCTGCTTGAGAGAATTGTGTGATTTTCAGATTTGTATTTTATACTCAAATTTGAGTTCAAAAGCCTGTGACTTCTGGACATTTACATGATTTGGATTTTCTGTCTCTTTCTCGTGATCTGGAGGTTCTGCTTCCTAACGAACTCCACGAAAATGTTAGAAAATTATTAAAAGATGTGGAAACAGAGGTAAGGAAAAGGTCAATAAAACCCATAGTAACATAGTAACATGCGAGTTAGAGAATTAGTGCTACTCCACAAGGATTAATGTTACTCTGAAAAAGAAAATACTAAATGCACAAGAGCTGCTTGATTTACGAGCTTTGGAAAATGGCTTGCTGAGAGAGAAATGAAAACTTCAGCTTCATTCTGCTGAAACTTACTTCAAAGTTTCAGCAGAAATGAATACCTACATTTGCTGATAATGTAAAAGAAAAAAGAAATTGAAGAAAAAGACTGTTCAAAAACGGGACAAAATAAAAAAGGAAGAAGAACTTGTCTAGTGTTGATTTATACGTAGAAGAGCAACAGATTTTCTGAAGAGATAAAATCTTAAACAGTGGAAGTGATAGATCTTGCTTTACTTAAAAGTGGAATTCGAAGTGTACGAGAAGTTAATAGTGGAGGTCTTGTTATGGAATGTTCAGATAAGAATGGCATTGACAGACTGGATGCAGAAATTAAGGCGAATCCATTAATTAAAGTTGATTATCAGAACAAATCTCCTTTCCTTAAAAGAAAAATAATCGTGTATGATACAGTTTTATCAAAAAAGATAGTATTCTGTATAATATAGATGGTGAGATGCAAATAGATCAGATTAGGGAAGCCTAAGTAAGGCAAAATCCAATTTTCAGAGATAGAAGAATTCCGAAAAAGAACAGAAAATGGTATATTGCATTGACTGGCCGGAGTTCGGACAAAATTTTCAAGTCTGGTTGCGGTCGGAAAGGTTAATTTAAGATTCGTTTGAGTAACCATAAAAGAATATTAAAATGTCACTAGATTTTTCACCTGTTAAGGTTTCTGGCATTTCAATCAAGATGTGATAACCAGTAAATATGTGCTAGTTTCTCAGGATTTAGGCGCAATCATAAGAATTGTTCTAAAGGCCCAGAATATAGTAATTGGAAAAATGCAAATGTGAAGCCAAAACCTGAAGTGAATCTGAAGTGAGTAGTTTGGATTCTTGATGGTGGAAGTTTTCGATTCATCGGAAGACATTCATGGTTATGGGTTCAGGCAGACTCTGCATCTGAATATTGTTTAAAAGTTTGTAGTTTTAAGTTGATTAAATAAGCTAATTTGACATGCAACTCGTATGAACATAAAAAGATAAAACAATAAGAAATAAGTTAATCAGTTAACTGTGTTCTGTTGAGCTGAATGTGGTTATGTTTAACTCAGCATGGTTTGTGAACGAGGTGTTTTGAACAAGTTGTTCTTACATGTTATGTATATGTATTATTTATGTTGTATTCTATTTTATTGTACAGTTATATCATATTTGATTGTTCTGTATAACAACGTAAGTATAAATTGTTTCTATGTCAAGTTGCATAGTTTGTTTATTATTTGCTTACAAATAAAACTATTTGTTGATGGCCCTAACGGATTTCCCAGCTATTTAAGGTAAATCTGATGCATGGTGGTTGCATTTTAATTTAAATTAAATAAGAAAATTTCCAGTAAGCTCTGCCTTTGCCACCAAGCTACGCAGGTTGAATTATCGGGCTTGTGATTAGCATACGTATTTACTTTGTTTTCTTAATGAGCTTGAAAAAGTGCAAAAAGTTATCAAATGCGAAATGGATTCATAAATAAAAGCTGCGTCGTGAAAGCATTCTTTGAACTAGAGCTAATTCGTCTGAAACACGTTATGAAGTCAGTTTCTATAGCGATGAATTACACTGCAAGCTTAAGTTCTAAAATTTTATTAAATAACCACGAAATTAATTTATTTCCATACCTAAAATCTAATCTATGCTTCACATAAAATATTTTGAAGTTTTTGTTTATATTATTTTATGTATATGGGTAACAGAAGTTTGTTATATATTTCTATCAGAAAGAATATGCTATTTTGGTGAAATGCAAATCCGTATGTCTTTTATAACTTAAACACCAGCATATAAAACTATTTTCAGCTCAAATTTAAGAATCTCTTTTAAATATATAGCATATTTCTCTTACTTTAATCTTGAAGAGCTCAGCATGTTATAATCATCATAATTTATTATCATTAGCACAAAAGGGCAATTTGCCCAGATGGGATATTGATTTCGTTTTGACAGTTTGCTTCGTCCCCTATAAAAGGCGTTTTACTTTTCAAATTGTTGCCATCAAATACTAGAGCCCTGCCTTATATTCAAAAAAATTAAATAACGGAGAATCTGCATGAATATGTGTATGCATTGTGAAAAAACAACGGTAACTAGAGACATCAAATTTCGAATATCGTAGTCCTGCACTCGATTATGGGCATCTGGAACCCCAAATGTGGAATATGGAATTTCTTTTATTAGCTGTTTTATATTTTGTAGCACTTTAATGAGTTTTTGATTAACAGACTCAACGATTTCAAAGCGAGCAATGGCAACACTGTACGGGGAAAAAAGTATCTCCAGCGCGAGAGATTGTGCATCGGAAATTCTAAAGAAATGATCTTTTTTAATATATTATATTGCTGTTGAATTGAATTTTGTGATTTAAGTGGGAGGTATATGATATTTAAAAAATAAAGGTAACACACAAAAAACGTCCAAGGGGGTGTTAAAAAACGTCCCCTTTGGGCGTAATATCAAATCTGAAAGCTTTCAGATTTATTACTATTATTATTATTATTAGTAGTAGTATATATCATCAGAAGCAAATCAAATAGTCAATCAAATCACAAATATGAGCAATCATAACTTCATGGAAAACAGTGCTCTCTCATACAATGTTTAACTATACACTGCGCTGCGCCAGAACCGGGACCTTCGCCCTGGGGTCACCTTTCGAAGTTAAGATATCCAGGTACTGGAGGACCCCTCAATGACGGCGCGGACCCCACAGTCCCTGCCCAGCTTTATACGTCGCTTCGGCAAGGACGAGAAACGTTGAAAACTAAATCGAAAATATGAGCACGGGACACCTTTGCCTCGGGGCACCACTCCCTCGGCATCAGACGTACGCTTGGTGCCTTGCCTAACTTCGTCAGTCTCCGTCACTGGAACTATGAAGGCCAAACCCCCACCGAGAAGGCCCATAAATCTACGTGCTATATAGCTCCTCCACAGCCAGAGAAACAGACACGACAGTACCAGTACGGTCCCTGACATGCCTGAAGCAACCTGAGAATAAACTCGGGCTCTAGTCCTGTGAAGTCAACTTAAATACCCCCGTGGTTGAGACTGCCAAAGTACAGATCCTAGCCAGTACTTCCCAGGATTTCCTGAGTAAACCCTCGGGGGGGATTTAACTAATACAGTAAGCATCCACCATAAAGTATCAAAAATGAAATTTAAAATACGTGTAAATGAAAACAACAAACTGTGCAGAGTTTTTACTTTTGGCATGATGTCAATGATATGATATTTTCGGCATGCAGCTTCTTTATATCTTAACACAATAAAATGGTCATTCAATGAAACAAAAAATGCTATTTTTGATCATTTTTCTGATTAAATTATAGGTATTTTCAGTAACTGGGTTTCCTCTTGTAGGTAGTAATTTAAGTTGAAATACTAGTATCTGAAATAGGATATCTTAACGAAATTTAATCGACATTAATACGTTTCTGTTATAATAGGAAAGCTCTTGCACTCTTTGCAAAACCGGATAAAGCAATAATTAAGCATTTATTAATTACTATATATTAAGTGTATGGCATTGCGTTATTGATTTATAGTACCGTAAATGTAACAGCAATTAAAAGTGCTCGCTCTTAAAATCTCGAAAACGAATTTCACTGTTGTAGATACACTTTACTTGTAGTTTTAACTAATAGTGAATCTGCTGCTGTTTGTAAGAAAAGGATCCTCATGTTAAAAATAAATTTTTCATTGCTTTAAAGAAGAAAAAATCAGGCTTCGAAATGCACTTTTTTTTTATCTTAGTAAATGCTTTTAATTCTCCCTTTTTCGAAAAATTTTGGTCGCCGAAGCAATTGCGTTAATGAGGTACCCACTTATAAAGATGTGCTTCAAGGCAATCGATATATTTGCCCGGACCTGAAGATTTTCTAATATAGCGATGAATCAGTCTTTGAAATGGAGCTAATGAAACTGTTATTATTGCTGGAAACAGCTCAGTGATACCAGAATAAAAGGGTGTAATCAATATTTTCCAGGTAGTATTGTTAAAATTTACGCTATTAATTTTTATACTATGTTTTGCTTCGAGAAAAAGAGGTAGAAAACATTATTTCAGGAATACGTAGTGTTTTCTGATATGAATATTTGAAGTACAGACTTCGAAACACTTATTATTTATATAGTACACACATGAAAAGATTTATAACTATTTTTCATTTATCTTTTAATTAATTATGTTAATGTTTTTCCGTTCTTTCTCTTCTTAAGAATTAAAGACATTTGAATAATTGAATATAACCTGGATAACTGTAAACATATGGTGACGGTTTCAGTTTAAGAAATGAATGAAATTAGATAGGCACTCAGATTATGTTAATATTGATCCCGTGGAATCAGTTTAATAAATGTAAGAAATATGCGAAATTTAAATGTTCTTAATAACTATCTGTAAAAAATATTTCAATCAGGTTTTCCCTTATCATAGTAAAGACCTTATAAAAATAAATGAAATAAATAAATAAATAATAAAAAAGTTTGAAACGTTCTAGATTTTAACGGTCGCTCAAAAGGGTTTGTTAAGTTTTATCACGCTTTCGCTGAGCTTGCTATCTACTAATCTGCTCTTACACTCACTCTTGCTAACCCTTTTTTTAATTTTTTTTTAGTGCAAAGGGGCTTTGCGCTTGAAGGGCTATTGTTTTCGTTTCGCGATTTTGCATTGGAAACATCAAAAGTCTGAATCACGTTTCAGACTGTTGAATCACTGAATTACTGATGACTGAATCACTTTTCAGACCACAAAATATTGCAGCCCTGCATTATATGTAAAGCAATTAAATAATGAAGAATCTGCATAAATTCATGTATGTTTCTCCAAGTCTAATAAAACAACGGTACCTAGAGCCATCCAATTTTGAATAACGCACGTTTCCACCCGAATATGCGCGCTTTGGAAGCCCGAATTTGGAATTTGTTTTATTATCTATTACATATTTTGTAAAACTTTAACGAATTTTTGATGAACGAACTCAAATGACTTAAAAACGAGCAATGGCAACCCTCTACAGGGGTGGGGGAACTTTTTACCTAAAGGGCTCGGAACGGTATATTGAAAACTCTAAAGATATACTCATTTTAAAATTATTTTGAGGCATTGCTGTTCAACTAAATTTTATGTTTTAAGTGCGAAGAACATGATATTTAATAAATAAAGGTAACACAAAACGTTAAAAAAAAAGCTGCTTTTCGCGTAATTTAAAATCTGAAACCCTTCTTTTTTTTATTAGTTTTATTTTTATTATTTTTTTTAGTGTTATTATTAAGCAGCATCGTTTTCTTTGCACTTATGCTGCATACAGTTCAACAGCAAAATCACAAAATATTTAAAACAGTTTGTTAATTTAGATTGCATAACAACGTTTCTAAAATCTCACATTTTTCCGAATGGTAACATTCGCACTCGCCAAACATAAAAACGTTTTATTTCCAAAAGGGTTGTCATAGCTCAATTTCAAATATTTGAGTTTGTTAATAAAAAATCCATTAAAGTTTTACAAAATGAAATAAAAAATATATAATGAAATAAAAATGTATGAAATAATATGAAATCAAAAAATTAATTCAGAATTCGAATTCGGAAAAAAGTGCAGTACTACCTTCTTCAAAATTTGAAGGCCATGCTACCGCCTTTTTCTCGCAATGCGAGAAATATTACATGCATATATACATCCAGATTCTTCATTATTTAATATCTTTAAAAAATACTAGAGAGCGATAATATTTGGTGGCAACAATTTGAAAAGTGATTCGCCGTTTATAGTGAACCATCGCAAAATCCCATTTCGAGACTAATAGCCCCTTTTTGGTTAAAAAGATTGAAAATCGGCTCATACTGTGTAAATTTGGTTGTGAAGGTGTAAAGTTAGTTTAACTTGAATTATTTTTATTCTTAAGCTTTGATATTAATGTTCAATCACTAAACTCTAGATTTCCAAATTTCTATTATAAGTGAATTTTTTTATTTTCCGCTCAAATGAAATACGGAGCGTCCGCGAGCGGTATAGCAATTAGAGACTGTTACGCTATAGTATGATCCTAGACCTATAGGATTCCCCTTAGTTTATTAACCTGTTATTTTAATTTTGGTATCTTTTCTTAATTTTCTGCAGAATACGCCAGAAAAATGCATACACTCTTTGTCGTCCTGTATCAGGACACAGGTATTGACAATTGTTCTGAAATATAAGTATGTTGTGCCATGGGTATGTAGAGACGTTAGGTTACTTTTGAAGCAAGAGACGTGAAATCGAACCTGGAACTGTCAAATACGCGCCGAGTGTGCTAACTGTTACACCACAAAGACATGCTGGAAGAAGGGAGGAAATACTTCCCCTTTTAACGGGCGGCTGGGGATTAGGGGACCCTTCGCTAAATTCCGCTTGTGAAGAATCATCATCCACCACCTTTTTCACTTCGTGCGCCAGATTCGTGCGTAGATTTTTTGAAGTAGGAGAGGAGACGAATGTGCAATGTCCTTGCCGGTCCCTGTTCGGGCGCCACTGTAACCTTATTAGGTTATTTTTAAGGCAAGAGTTTCGTAGTTAGTTTTAGAGCGTGTCTGCCTATTCCAGGCCTCGTTGTGCTGTGATTATTAGCGACTTGTGTTAGCAGCTTTGAGTGTTCCTGGTCGTAAAAGTATTCTACGAGCCGTTAATCTAATCTACCACTCCTTGAAATTTTGTTATCATTACTTTATTCTGTTAAGCTAGAAGTGTGAGGCTTCTTGTAACCAAGGTTGGGTCATTGTTAATTTTATGTTTGCATAAAATGGTCTTATATACCCTTCTTCTGATTTCTGTTTTGTTTCACAAGGTTAGTAGATAGTTCTTCAAGAATCTTTTTAAAAATTTGTGTTCAAAAACAGACATAGAGTTTACCGGTTTTGGCCAAGAGATGTCGGTATTGTCAGCACGGTTAGTGAGATAAGAAATGGCAGGAGCACGCTTGACATTCGAGCAGCGTAAGTACGTTTTGAAGTGCTTTATCAGGTATGGGAATGCCATCGAAGTGCAGCGGCAGTGGAGAGGGGTACTGAGTCACACCCCCGCCTAACAATCAAACGCACTGTTACAAGTTTGAGGTGCATGGAACGATTTGCGATATTCACCACGAAGATAGGGAAGAACGCATACAGCAACAAATCCTTCTTCGTCGGCTCTGGACGCCTATTCTACGATCACTGGGATCCTTCTACTTCTTGAGCGAACAATATTGGCTCAAAAAAACCGGTACGGACAGCCGTCTTCAACTTATCGGAGAAAGCCATTCTGTGGTCTTCAGTTGATGGGCGGGTGAGTCCATTTGACTTTATTGAAAGGAGACAAGGCGTCAAGGAGCTGTAGACCAATCACAGTACAGACGAGTAACGAAATTTATAGCGCGCGCTGGCTGAAGTTCTATGAATATTCTTCCATTATTTCACTAACTCACACGCTGCATTTGTAGTTCGAAAAAATGGCACAAAATAGTACTATGACCAAAACGCAGCAGAATATGCTGCTGTGTTATGTGGAGGAAAATCCCGTTTTTTAACGGAAAAGTTAACGCTAGGCTATTTAGGGCTAAAAAATAAAGAGAGATGTGGAATACTATGAAAGAACGGCAAATACGAGTAGATGATAGTGAAGGAATTATGCTTACTTAAAATATTTTTAGAAAAAAACAATTTTAATTATTTAAATTTATAATATGATTAATCTGCACTGCAATCTAATTGCAAACTAAGTTTTTTTTAATTTTTTTTTCATGCCTATGTACATTTAAACTGTGTTTTCACGCAACTTATTTTACAGTTAATATTAGAAGAATATTTCTTTGTATTTCTTTAATTTTAAGTAAGAAATCAGAAAGAAAATATTACTTTCTTAATGTTCCTTTCTTTCTTTTGTTTTCTCTTTCTGTGAAAACTATTTCTTTCAAGAAAAGAAATAAAATTCATTCGTTCATTACAGTATGGCCGGCTGCTGCTGTATTCAGCTATAAAACATGCATAAAATGTTTTATTTTAAATAATTTATCCTATAATTAACATGATAGAAAATAAATTTTTAATATAAAATATATATAATTATAATAATCTATTCTGTATGTGTTATTAATTCGCATTGCAATATTTGTCATACATACATTAGCAATACTTTTTTTTAATATTACATTGTTGTTATTTTAATTTAATTAAAAGGTAGTAATATTATTTTCACAATGAAAGTACTGAAGTAAATATAATCAATGTAGGTATCCTGCAGTTGAAGAAGTCTTCGTCAAACCAGCGTTTTAACACTTTGACACATTGAATAAAACTGTAATAATAATCAATATTACTTTTACTATAGAAAATGAGAAGTCTACTATAAACAGTTTTTTTTTTGTTTTCAAAGAAACAAATTTTTTTTAATCCTAATAGATTACAAAAGAACTGTTTCATGAAGAAACCCTCAGTCTTATAGCATTGTTACTTTAATATAATAATAATTCTGCTGATAAGCCCACCAACGGCCGAGGTGCAGAGTTGCTGAAAGCAGGTAGTTCGGTCCGAGGTTCGGATCCCGTGAACGGGCTGACCGCATCGGTGCTTTTCCCATATGTAACGTGCATACGAGCCTGTTTCCCTCAGAAAATCCTTCCTTAGAAACCAGTTTTAAATCGTAATAATAAAATTACGCACACACACAGAAAAAAATATTTAATTAAATAATAATTTTTTTTATTTATTTTTTTTTAAATTTTAATTTTGTATTACGCCCAAAAGGGCGTTTTTGTAATGTTTTGCGTGTTACCTTTATTTAATAATATCATGTTCTTCGTACTTAAACCATAAAATTCAATTCAACAGCAATATCATATAATTTAAAAGGAGCTATCTTTAGAATTTCCGATACACAATCTCAAGCGCTAGATATGAAAATGCTTTTTTCCTCTTTTTCATACAGTGTTGCCATTGCTCTCTTTGAAATCGTTAAGTTTCTTAATCAAAAACACACAAAAACAAATTCTCAGTTCCAAATTGGGTCTTCCAGATGCCTAGATTCGGGCGGAAGGTTACGTTATTCAAAATTTGACGGTTCTAGGCACCATTGTTTTATCACAATGAGACAAACATTCATACATTTGTGCAGATTCTTCATTATTTAATTTTTTTAATATAATACAGTGCGATAATATTTGGTGGCAATAATTTAAAAAGTAAAACGCCACAAAATGCCAAAACGAAATTACTAGCTTTCTGGGCTAAGACACTTTGGGCTAAAATTATTTTTAAAATTAATATTATAAAACTGTTTCACAGTTTTATATTTTTCTTCCATTTTTATTTTTCAGTAGTGTGAATTTCGCGTAATTATGAACGACATTCCTTATTGTGTTCAGAATATTGTTCGTAAGGTATTCGACTGTTATATTTTAAAATAAACTTAATTCTGGCTGAATATAAATCGAGTAGACGCTTCTCGGATGTCTATATTATTATTAACTGAAGAAGGATTATGTGCTAGATAGATACTTATTATCTTCTACATTTTCAAACTATATAATTACAATATATATATCTATAATTTTTGGAAAAGTATAAATAATCTTTCTTTCAGTAGAAATTGCGTTCTTGTTTGCTGTATGTGGCTCCAAATACTCTCTCAGTTCATCTCAAATTAAAATGACTATAAATTTTGGCAATCTGAAATATGCGATGAAAACATCTTCTAGCAGAGCAAAAGCATCAATATATTTTCTATAAATTCGCCAATTCAGAGCTCTACTACCGTATTCTTCGTTTAGATACGAAAAAAATTAGCGGCGAAAACAGATACAGAGCCATTGTCTACTTAGGACGTCAACTGCACAAGCCTGATTGACGACGGGGCAACACTTTTCACCGCGCTTCCGACGACTTCCGTACTCAGAGAATATGGGATGTTGATCAGACTTGTTTCACTAGCAGCGACATCTGGCGGGCCACAAACTGCTGCCAACTCTCGGAGGGTAGAATAATAAGCGTCCTGGTGTTGAACAAGTTTGAAACGCCACCACAGAATGCTGCTACGTAATGTGCACTGGAGGTGGTAGTTAGTACATACTATTCCCACCTTTTGTACTGCGTGTGTACGACGAATTTCGAAAAACGCTAAGTGGAAATATTACATTCCACGATTGCTGCATGTCATTAATAATGACAATCCCGAGCGTCGAATACAATTTTGTGAATGGTATCAGGAAATGGTAACTAACGATGAACAGTTTCTGACGAAAGTAGTGAGGTCTGATGAGGCCCAGTTCAAACTAAATGTTACAGTCAATCAGCGTAACTGTGTGTACTGGTCACCGGAAAATCCGCAAGTCCATGTTGATAAGGCAGTCAAACTACTACGAGTTACTATCTGGTGCGGACTTTACAGCTCGTTGTTTGATAGGACCGTTCTGCTTTGATAATACTATCACTGGATAAGCGTACCTGCAAATGTTACGTATATTAATTTTACCAGGAATACGTGCGCGTTATGGAGACGATTACGTCTTCTACCATAGGACGGGGCCCCATCCCACTACCATTTAGAAGAACAAACTTTCCTTGTTGACAGTCTGCAGGGACATTGGATTGGACGAAGAGGGCCTATTGACTTCCCTACCCGTTCGTCCGATTTTACTCTCACGGACTCTTCTTGTAGGGAATTCTGAAAGATGAAGTGTATTAAAGTAAGCCAAACACCATCACATCCTTCGTCAGAAGATTACAGAAGCATGTGCGTCGGTCTCAATTGATACATTGACCACTGAAGCTGCAGCGGCCACTCGTCGTTCTGTTAGGTGTTTGACTGCCAAAGGTCAACTTTTTGAACATTAAAGACAAATGCTTACTTGAAGGTTTGTAACAAACGTTTGAGCAATAATGAAATGTAATTAAGAAATACGATATATAGGTTTTTTTTCTTAAACTATGCATACGTTTTTCTCGCGGACTCTATTTATCCTCGCATTTCCTTGCCAGAATGCAAATTAAGGTATAGAAGCTATCATGCTAATTACAAGCCCCAAATTAAGGTGTAAAAGCAAATTCAGGCATCATCGAAATGATGTAAATTAAGGTAAGTAGGTGAAAAAGAATACAAAATAAATAATAAATGTCTTTAAACGGGTGAAACGAATAGGTTAGACTGAGCCGGATTGCGCTACTGTAGGGCATGTGCTATTTTGTCCTTCGGCTGTTAATCTTAGTAGCAGATAATCATTCTGGCGGTTTAGTTAGTCTATCGCCGGTATAGGTTACTGGGTCAGCCTGTTTTATATTACACTGCGACGTCTAGCACTACTTCTTATCTTTCGACTTTATTGTTAAATTTATCTTTGAGTTCTTACTCTAAGTAGTTGGTGTTTTTTGTGAGCACGAAGTTCGTGTCTTTCTTGAGCAAAAAGGTAATTTTTCCATTAAGATACTGCAGGACCAAATGTGTATGTATTCACCAGCTGGACTCTGTGTGGACTCGAATGGAACCTTTTGCCACACCCTCCATATAGCGCCGGCATCGCTCCTTTGGACTTCTACGCTATTTCAGACCTGCAGCTACATCTTTCTGGTGCTATCTTCTATTCTGCACAAGACTTCCGAAATAACGTTGATCTGTTTTTGGACTTGCAACCACCACGTTTCTGGGCCCAAGGCTTTGAAAATCTTAGTACAGCTTAGTACAAAGTACACCTTACTTTGAAAAACTACCAAAACGATGGCAGAAAATCGTAGATTTGGAAGGCGATTACTACCTGCCCTAAAGGTACGCTTTCGGGTTCTTTTCTAATTTCAAGAACATTTTTTTGGCGGAAAGCGTTTGCTACAAATAGATAATTATTACATTGTTCCTTGTTTGGAGATTTTTGCACCATTATGTGTATGTCTGTACATCTTTCACAGAAACAACTGCGACAATTCTGTATCTCCCGTTTTATGGCGCTAAATGACAAAATTGTTCTTTCCTTCTTCATGTCTCGAAAGCGCGACTTAGAATATATCAGATTTATGTATAACATTGAGCTAACATATGTACACTGACAAAAAAATCGGACATTTTCTGAAATGATATACCCATATTTCAATTCTAGAATTCCAATTATGCCAAAATGTCGAGTTTTGTAAATATCGCACAAGTAGTTTTTAAAAAATTAGCTCTTAAAATTTTAGCTCTTCAGTGTTAATTGAATTTGGTATATATTTATTAATATATCTTTTTTTATTAAATCCACTTGATTCCTTCTTTCACAAATCGGAATTTAGTTTCGATCCAAATAAAGTTCACAGTTATTTTCTGATTTGTCTTTAAAATTTGCATTTTTTAGCAATTTTAAAATATTCTTCCAAATATACTTCCAAATAAATTTTGAATCAAAATCCATAAAATATTTTACCATCACCTTAAATAATATGTACCTGCTAAACATTAGAGAATTTTATTCAAAATTACCAGAGATATAAGTGAATTTATATATTGACACGTTTTGAATTTCTCTTATCTGTTATAAGCGATTAAAAACAAAAACATGTCTTGTGCACTTTGTTAAAATTATTGGAAAGAAGAATGAATGATGCATCCTTTTTTTTTTTTGGCTTTTGTACAATGAAGGAAGAGAAAGGAAAATAGGTTGATACAAATTAAAAATTCGACCAAGTAAATTATTCTTGCGCAAACTAAAAAAGTGCACTAAGACAAATTTGAAAATATCTGGGTACGTTTATCATCAAATTTTACAAAATTTAATATTTAGACATAATTTGAGATTTAAAATGGAATTATGAAAAAATAGTTATGTTATTTCAGAAAAATTCCGATTTTTTTATTCCACATCAGTATGTTAGAATAATATTACTATAAATAAATGTAACATAAATCCTAAGTTACGCATTTGAAACAAGCGTAAGTTAAATTTTTTCAATGGGTCCAATAGAACGGAAGATATGGAACTGCCCTTTTTTTATGCAAGGTGTACATTTGCAGATTATATAGAGTTATCAAAATTTACCGTTACATAACTAACTATTAACAGTAATTTTTGCTAAATATTAAATTTTAATTAAGATTTTACGAAAATCAGCACAATTACTGAACATTTTCTTTTTTTAACTACCATATCTAAAGAGAAGAAATCGCCTTAGGAGGATAGGTAATAAAAGACAGAATAAGGATGAAAGAAAGTAAAAATCACCTAAGGTCTCTAAGATATCGGAGTAAGACTAAGTAGGTTACCGTTTTCAGAGCTGACTCTGCGTCCGTTATACGTGGTTACAGGAATTGTTCTTCTAATGACTCTTGCTCGAGGCGAGGAGTTCTTTTGTGTTCCTTTGATATACTATTGAGATTACGCTTTTGGATGTAACCGTTAAAAATGAGAAGGATAGATTCTTGGATTAATGAATATTTTATACCTTAAAATCTAGTTACAGATGAAATTAGCTGTAGACGCTGTCATCTAATTCCTAATTTAATGAAGTTCTAATTCCTAATTTAATTCGAAGATTCAAATAAATAAATTAATGAATACTTTATTTTCCTGTTATGTTTTATAGCAATGAATTTGTCATTACTTATATTAAGTGATAAAACATACTGAGCTGTTTGGCCAAATATGGATTCTTAATTGATAAATTAATGTTAATAAAATAGACACTCTATTAAAATCTGCGAGCATCTGTCTGTTTTTTTTGTAGCATCGTCTCCTCCTGAACGACGGGGAATTGAGTTTCGAGAATGGTACTCCCCTGCCCGATTCCAAAAATTCGTGCGAATTCCACCATTCGCATCTTCGTACGAATTTAATCAGCTGAGATATCAATTAAAAACTCTGAAAAAGGGCTAATTTATCACTCATTTTTCCTAGTGGCAACTGTCTCGAACGCTGGAGATAAAAATCTGCTTTATTTCGAAAAATGTTGCCATGTCTCGTTTTAAAATCGTAGAATTTGTTAATAAAAATTTGTAAGTCTTACAAAATATAAAATACAAATTACATTGCCAAACATTAAATATATTATTATTATTAGTCGAAAGAGGCTTTTTTCCTGAGGCACTATTGCTTTCAGTTTGCGATTTTGCATCGAATCACTCTGAATGTCCATTTCACTTTCCAAATTGTTGCCACCAAATATTATCACCCTGTATTATACTTGAAGAAATTAAATAATGAAGAATCTGCATAAATGCATGTATGTTTCTCGCATTGTGATAAAGCAACGTTATTTAGAGCCATCCAATGTTTAATGACGTAATCCTACTACAATTATCGCGGAAATCGAACTCTAAAATAAATATATCACCTGTAAAATAACTACACACATCTTCAAGAATCATATGCAAATTTCAGGAAGTAACCAGAAGACACCGACGGTATGTCACAATGACGAGAGTGTAAGAGAGTGATATATAAGGAATACAGGCAAAGAAGTAAAATTGTTCGCAGGCGCTTTATAAGCATTTCAGTGCAATAACCGAATAGTTATGACACAAAGGACGCATTTGGATGATTTTTTACGTGGTAGAATTATCGGCCGTCTGGAATGTGGGCGTACCCAACTGGAAGTATCAGACGAACTTGGAATTGCCCAGAGTGTCATCTCCAGGCTTTGGCAACGATTCCAAGATGATGGTAATGTGAGTAGACGTTACAGCACAGGTCGCCCCAGAGTTACAACGCCGAATGAGGACCGGTATTTGGCAGTTACTGCCAAAAGAAACAGGCGGAGCACAGCCTCAGACCTGTCTCGTCAGCTCTCTTCAGCCACTGGTACGACAATTTCAAGGCAGACCGTGTACAGACGCTTAGGGCAGATTGGTCTATATGCTCGTAGACCTGTCAGATGCGTTCCACTTACTGCAACTCACTGTCGCCTGCGGTTAGCCTGGAGTAGAGAGCATGCATTGTGGACACCGCAACAGTGGGCTTGTGTAATGTTTTCCGACGAGTCCAGGTTTAGCTTGCAGTCTGATTCTCGCCGGACTTTCATATGAAGAGCTCCAGATACCCCTTACCACCAAGAAAACATCATTGAACGACACCGTTACGGTGGTGCAGGAGTGCTTGTTTGGGGTGGAATTATTCTGGGTTCCAGAACTGACCTGCATGTTCAAATTGGAACCATGACAAGCCAAATCTATCGGGACGTCATTCTGGAACAACATGTACGTTTGTTTCGGGGCGCCATGGGCGCACAATTTGTGTTTATGGATGGCAACGCCCGTCCTCAGCGTGCAAACATCGTAAGCGAATGCCTTCAATCGGAGGATATCACCCGTATGGACTGCCCAGCAGGACCATAAAAGTCTGGGCACCAGCGGCCGAGCGGTAAAGTCCCGGAAACTGGTAATTCGGTCCGAGGTTTGAATCCCTCGAACGTGGTGGCTGCATGAGCGTTTTCTTCGCTTTTCCCGTGTGCAACGTGATAATATGAGCCAGTTTCCTTTAGAAAGTCCTCCAAGAAGGCATCTCTCTTTCCGTGTAGTTCCTTAAGGCGGAATATGTAAATAATAATAATAATAAAATGAAAAGTCTGCATCTTTTCAAGATAATGAATTTCAAATGTGATGGGCATTTTCATGAAACATTAGCTTTAAGAATGTGGAAATGCTCAATATTTAAATTTTAAAACTTTCCGCGGATTTATGTTTACCCTTAGATTTTATATTTTGGAAGATAGTCATTATATCCAGAAGTAAAAAATTAAAAAAACTAATAAGTAGCTCTAGCTACGAATATTCTTTCTTGGTTTCTTATTATGCTTATTATATAATTATTATTATTTATTTGCCTCTACATCCTACTGCGCAAAAAATAAATAGACATAAATAAAATAAACCCCAAATGGCTTTATTAGTGTTAATTTCTTTTTAATTAGAGTTTTAAGGAATATTTAAGAAACAAAAATCGAAAAAGAGAAAAAGTGAGAAACTTGATAAAAATAGTGGTTAACTAGCATAATAATTCAGTTAAAGAAGAATTAAAGACTGTACTTCAGATTCTCATTTCGATTATAATTCGGATGAAGAACATACTAACAGGTAAACATTTCGACAGTACTCGTAAAATTATTTTTTAATAATTTTCCAGCTACTGGTCTACATTCAAGGGTACCTTGGGAATGCCGTCAGTTTGTAAGAAGTTTTATTATTAAATTTGATAAAATTTTGAAAAATTGAATATTTAAGAGAGGTAATCCACATATCTAAATTAAATATGCTATTCAGTGCTGGAAGTGATACAAAAAATTCGAAAAAATTAATTTAAATTTCTTTTAAAGGAAGAAAGCTATAGATTTTCAAAATCATAACCATTAATTACATAAATGTAATGATTTTAACTATTACGTGTTCTTTTAACACAGCAGTGGGGAAGGACAAATGGGAATCATGTGCAGTTTGAAAATAAACTTTTTGAAAAATGTTTTCATAAATAAAGTTATGTTCCTTTTATAAATTTTGGTAACATTAGCAATAAATCTGAATTTAATTGGTGTTTTTAGAAAATTCTGGGGGCAGCAAGATTGGAAAATTTGTTACTAAAGTTTTATTAGAATTTTTTTTTCTCTCGTGGATAATGTTAAACATTTTTAAAACGGTTTTTTTTCATTGTAATTGAAGTTTTATGGGTGACATTGTTATTAAGTTCTATTTGAATAAGTTCGTAATATTCTTTAAATTGATCATAAAATAATTTTTTCAAAAGTCTTCCAAAATCCTTTCATAAGTCTTTCAGATGTAAAATAAATTTTAGCTTCGGTATTTGTCCAGGTAAAATATATATGATTGTGTGTATCTGTATATTACCAAGTTAATACTCATATATTACCTTACCCAATACTCATATTTACGATTGAACCTTATTTGTCAAACAAGGGATGGGACAAATTCAGGATAACTTCTGGCAAAGAGCTTTTATATCTATCGATCTTTCACACTTTTTTAACTAAGTTCTGTGTTAACCAACTTGTTACACTCAATCCGTGTTTCGCTTTTAATCTCTTATTTAAATTTTTATAACTTTGCATATTTTTTCCTTTTCACATTTTTAAGCTTCGAGTTTATTCTACTGATGAATTCTTATTTTGATTTTGATACGTTTAGATCTACTATAACCTCTTATCCACAGTTGCAATTATTAATGTTGTGGAATTGCCTTGCTTTGATTACAATTTAATTTTAACTTTAGATGCTTTAAGTTTATATATATAACATATATATGATTGTGATATATATATGTATATTTATCATAATTTCATAACATGGTTAGCCAATTAGCATTTGCTTTTCTTTTATCATCTCGCATCACCTTTTCATCGGCTTTAGCAACTTAAGATTATTTGACAAACATTTGGCAATACGATAATTCGAATGAATTATCGTATTGTAAACTTTAAAATAATTAATTATTATTTTTATTTCTATCATGCTTTTTGTGAAATTGAGGTAGGCAATAAAAGAAAGTTTTCCTTCTTACACATTTTGTTAATAAAGTATGAGAACACTGCATTCCAGATAAAGTTGGTACAACTAGGTATATGAATGCGCCTCTGATTCATTGATTACTCAAGCAAGAATGAGATACGTTCTTGGTATATATAATGTGCATATACTATACAAATGGTTTTTATCTTCTTGATGGAAAATAAATCTGGCGTCTTCTATTTCTTCCGAAGTGGTACTTTCATTATTCTTTTCGATTTTTTCCCTTTCCTCTGTCTCTTTTTTTTTTCTCTTTTTTTCCCGCTCTTGATTTTAAAAGCGCATCTAGTCTCTTGCAATTCAAACACGGATTCTTTGGAAAAGTAGCGATTGAAGAACCTCGCTTTGACATTTAAATAGAATGATTTATGTAAACCGCAAGTATAAAGAGCAAATAAGAGCTTTTATTTCAGCATCATCTATCTTTCTTGCATTGAGGTTGAGTGAATGATTTTCCGAAGTATTTTCAATAAAGTATTTATATCACTTTTTTCAGTCCTTTTCCAGCATTTCTCACTTAAAAATTACTTTTCCTCATATTTGCACTAGAAACTGCTATTTATCAGATACTTTTAAATTCAGTACCAAAGGAACGGCACATTAAAATGAGTGGTGCAACTTCTCCTTATTGTTACTAAATTTTTCAGTTTAAACTTTTATATTATCCGAGTTTTCTTCACCTTCCCATTTTTATTAGAAATGAAAATTAAAGTTTGTTCTCTAAATATGGGTTTCCAAAACTTTAAAAAAATTTCGTGAAATTTAACAAATAAACATATCAAGGTCAGGTTTACAACGTGTAATTTTTAACATAATTATTATACATTTCTCCGTAAAGGTCGGATGGGAAAGCAAAAATTAAGATGCTATTTGAGCTGCGCGCGAATGCTTAGACCTTCGAAATTATAAATATTACAGTCAATCTAAATGCATCAAGATGTAGACAAAAGGCCATGTTATCAAACACACACAAAAATTTAAATAAAAAATTAAAAATCGGAAAGTTTTCAGATTTTATATTACACAAAAAGGGGCCTATCTTTAACGTTTTGTGTATTTATTAAATATTATGTTCTTCGCACTTAAATATATAATAAAAAATTAAAATACCCATAAAATTCGTTTCAAGAGCAAAATCACAAAATATTTAAAACAGCATAGCTTTAGAATATACAAAACGTGGTCTTGCGCGCTGGAGATAAAAATTTTTTTTTTCGTATAGTGTTGTCATTGCTCGCTTTGAAATCGTTGAGTTTGTCAATCAAAAATTAGTTAACGTTTTACGAAATATGAAATAGATAATAAAACAAATTCCACATTTAGGCTTCCAGATACCCATATTCGAGTGCAGGTCTATGTTATTCAAAATTCGACGTCTCTAGGTACCGTTGCTGTTTCATATTGAGCGAAACATAAATACATTCATGCAGATTATTCATTATTTAATTTTCTTAAATAAAATACAGGGCTCTAATATTTGGTGGCAAGAAATTGAACAATGAAACGCTGTTTTATAGTGAACCAACGCGAAATGCCAAAACGAAATTAACAGCCGTTTTGGCAAATTGCCCCTTTGGTCTAAAACATTTAGACAAAGGATATGCACATAATAACGTCCAAACAAATAGCAAAATTTTGCTAACGTTAAAGCACCGTGTGCATGCGTCAGTGCATGTGAGTAGCGTCATCTTGCAGAAAATCGCCCGTAGATAGTCAGTGTGTTCGAGTGGTGTTTGCTGTATTTATATTGTTTCGCCAAAAGTAATTAATGATAAGTTCACAAAGGAAAATTAAAGCGATCGAGGCAAAGAGAAGCAGAATGAAGTAGTCGGTACCACAATGTGCAACAAACAAAAGAAGAAGGAAATCATAATATCTTGCCAAGTAGCTATCCAAGTACATTTGGCACTTCATTCACAGATTTAACATTTACTAGAAATATAACTACAGACATTTTAAATTACCTAGCTTATTTCTCGTTTCATCAAACAACTTTACGTAGGGGCATTTTGAACAAATAAATGTAACAAAAAATAAAATAAAATAAAACAAAATATATACGTGTGTAAAATCTTTTGTTTGTTTTATTTGTTCTACGAATAAAACAATTTTCGTTAGTAATTGTTTTATTCATTTCCGTTAGTAATCCTACGCATGAAACACCAGCGGCTCTATAAACTAAAAGAGAGAGCCTACCGTCAATTTGTTTTGGATATAATTAGATTTTACATCATTTACTTACCAATAGCTGCCGTTATTAATAACAATATAAGAATAGAATTAGAAACGTTATATTCCAATTTTTGCCTCCCGAACAGTGTACTGGTTAGGAAAGCCTTCTGCGGTAACGAAGGCCCCGTTTCAAATTCCAGAGGAGGCATGGCTGTAACTGTCCGTCTCCTCTCAAGAGGTAACGGTGCCCTACCTACACTCACGTTTGTGAAAATTGCAACACCAAGAAGGAATCGTCATAATTGAATGCAATTTAATACACAGTTGAGTGGTAGTGGTACAAATAAATGATTAAATGTTCAAAGCAAACAAACAAGAACAAGAGATCAGAATCAGTATTTTGTGTGGCCACCACGCGCCGCAATAAGTGCTGCTACACGACGTGGCATGGAGTCAAACAAAGTTTGAATGTCTGACTGAGGAAGAGCATTCCATATCGTTTGTACGCGTACCCAAAGTTCGTCTGCAGACGCAACAGGACGAGGATCACGAGCAAGACGCCGACCAATGACATCCCACACATGTTCAATTGGCGACATATCCGGGGAACACGCAGGCCAAGGAAGAAGCTGTACCTGCTGCGCTGCAAAGAAGGATTTAACAATCCGAGCAGTATGAGGGCGGGCATTGTCCTGTTGAAATACAGCGCCTGGCAAGCTTTGAAGGAAGGGAACAGCTTCGGGCTGTAGAACTTCACGGATATACCGGTTGCTGTTCAGATTGCCCACAATTCGTAGCAATTGAGATCGTCTATGATATGCTATGGCGCCCCAGACCATAACTCCGGGTGTTCGTCCACTGTGGCGTTCGATAATGCACTCCGGAAGGTGGCGTTCACCGGCATAGCGTCTGACACGAATGCGGCCATCATGGTACCACAAATTAAAGCGGGATTCGTCAGAAAACACGACATGCTGCCAATCAGCACGCCAGTCTCTATGCTGATTGGCCCATTGTAGCCGCAGGCGGCGATGGTCGTGCGTTAGGGGGATCCTGTATAAAGGAGTCCGTGCGCGCAGTCCACACTGCAGCAGACGTCTACGAATTGATGAAGCACACAATGAAACACCTGTAGCTATTGACCACAGTGCTGCCAATTGTCTAGAGGAAGCTGTACGGTCCGTCCGCGCCATGCGGACCAGGTGTCTATCATCGCGAGCTGACGTCACATTTCGGGGTCCACTCCCGGATTTCCGAGTTGTCCGACACTCGTCCGTCCACTGCTTCCAAACGCGCATCACTGTGCTGCTGTTACGCTGCACACGAGAGGCTACTGCACGATACGACAATCCAGCTTCACGAAGGCCGATGATTCTCCCTCGTTCAAACTCTGTAAGTTGTTCAAATCTCGCTCTCTTTCGTCGACGAGGCATAAGTACAGATTGAGTTAACGTTTACCACTAGCAGATAACCACCGATAACCATACACGCCTCGCTACAGCCGTCTATTTATTCGGATCCATCAGCTGTTCAGAGGGCGCTGCTCAGCATACGCATGCGCTACGCATTTGCAATTCTAATCATTTGCATATCATGCGCTACTTTGCATTTCCTGAAAATTTCAGCTCACTCGCGTAAGTCCTTCATGGTGTTGCAATTTTCACAAACGTGAGTGTATTAGATGCTTCTACAATAAAGTGGCGACCACCTCCGGCCTTAGTAGTGGCCAAGCCTATATATATATATATATAGGCTGCAAAAAAATGCAACATATATATATATATATGTTGCATTTTTTCGTTATATATACATATATATATATATATTGCATTTTTCGTCAGCGTTTTGTCAGTTTGTAAGGTTTAATGTTACGTACTCGTTATCTTATTTATTTTGTCTATATTGTCACTTTTGTCAATTCCCACCAAAATGCAAATAATTTAACATATACACTCTATAACAAAAAATCGTTGCACCAAGAAGGAATCATCTAATTGCTTTGAAACTTCGTATGCACAAATGTTTTGACCAAATATGCGAATGATTTAAATTTGGTGTCCAATAAATGAATAGTGCGATCTCCAGCGCATCGGAACTGTGCATCCGGCAGATGTATATAAGGAGCTGTTCTTGATCTGTTGTTAAAAATTTCTGTTGCATTGCGATTTAGGATACCTTTCAACGACGGAAAAATTCTTCGTCACAGAATTAGAGCTCATTACGAGCAACTGTCAGTATTTGAAAGAGGTCGTATCATTGGATTCAAAAAGGCCTATTGGACAAATCGGAGAATCGTTTGTCATACCAGTCGAAGAGGTGGGGAGATTAGAAGGTGCAAGAATGGGAGGACACTGGGAGATTTCAGCGTCATGATTGTAGCGGTCGACCTAGGGCCACAACAGATCGGAAGGAGACAGTGATTGTCAGATCATCTGTCACAGCATCTGATTCATCTCTATCAACCATCAGACGTGCGACCCGCACACAAGTGTCCACCATGACCATTCACAGACTGTTGATAGAGCGAAATCTACGCTTCTGCCGACCGGTACACCATCTGCTACTCACGCTAGCAAACTGTTGAGCCAACTTACAGTGGTGCTTTTTTCTATCAGGTTGGAATGATGTTGACTGAGGACGTACATTCTTTAGCAACGAATTCCGCTTCAACTGTGGTCGTGCGATCGTCGAAGACGTGTCTGGAGACACCCAGAGCAGCGTGCCGATCCTGCTTTCACTATTGCACGCCGCACAGGCCATCAACCAGGAGTTATGGCCTGGGGTGCCATTTCCCTTGATAGCCGGACCCGTTTGTTCGTCATTAGAGGCACACTTACAGGACAGCGGTACGTCGACGACATTCTGAGACCTGTTTTGGTACCGTTCCTTTTGCAGTAACCTGGACTCATTTTTCAGCAAGATAATGTCAGACCACATACGACATGTGTTGCTCTGAACAGTCTTATAGCTTGTCAAACAATCCTTTGCCATAAAGATCGCCAGATCTCTCCCCCATCGAACATGCCTGAGATATGATGGGAAGGCGACTGCATCTACTAGGGAATGTTGATGATCTAGCCCGACAATTAGAGCAAATTTGGCAAGAAATACCCCAGGAGACCATGCGGGAACTTTATCAGTCTATGCCACGCCATGTGGCAGCGTGCATCCAGGCTAGAGGTTGGTCAACACCTTATTAAGCTCGCTATTTTGAAACTATGCAACTGTGAAATAAATCATTCAATTGTTCTGAAATTTTAATCATTTTCTATTCTGTGCATAATTTTCCTATCCACTAATTTCTGTCTCCATCTGACAACTCCTTCTTGGTGCTTCGATTTTTTTGTATATATATATATATATATATATATTGTCCTATATATATACATAATATATATATATATATAATGTCCTTTATTGTGAGGTACACATGTTTGGCGAACATACATGTACAAACAGGAACTACAGTTGAACGTTTTCCATTGAGAAAATTAATTTAGAAACAAATTCTAAGAAACGATCTTCACGGTATTCAGTATGCGAAGCACATTTAAAACAAGTTCTTACCAAGTTCCAGTCAACATTTGAACAACTTATCCAATGTGATCTCACGCGTTTCCTTGACGGATTGCTCGTGAACGAAGTCGCCAGAAACATCTAAAGCAGAAATAGGACAGCCTTCATTTCCCTCCTGCATGAAATTCCTACGCACAGTTTCAATGCATTTTCTCGCATCGTGTGCTGTCACTTGAACCAACTTAGAGGCATTATCATCATGACTTTCTTGGTATTCCGATGCTGTCGTTTGTTTTGCTGCAACTCGAGCAACGATTGCAGCGTCGTAATCTTCATTTTCATCGTAGCATTGAAGCTCGTTGTCGACGGACAAAAATTCTTCGCAATTTTGTACTTGTTGAAGTTCCACATGTGCGTTATCATTTTCACTTTCAATGAGCATATTCACATCCATCTCCAAAACCAAATGCTTAAAGCCACAGTGAGAAAAACAGTTCTGAATTGTCTAATTGCTAACCTTTCGCCACCCGGCGGCCACAAATGTAACGGCTTGTAAGATGTTGACCTTTGCACTGACTTCACTGGCTTTTGACGATGAGGTCAACAAACTTTCTTCAATTGCTTCAAGGGTGTAATTAACCAATCTTGCACGACAAAAGGTCTTCAAATTTTTGAATTTCCCATGTCCATTGGCTGGACCAAAGCTGTATTTGTGGGAGGTAGAAATTCCAGTTGGATGTTCTTCAAGCAATCTAAATGAGGATGCGCTGCACAATTGTCAAGAAGAAGCAGCACTTTTCTCGACTGGCGTTGTAGCTCTCTGTCCCAATCCTTCAGCCATTCCTTAAAAAGTTCAGAGGTCATCCACGCATTTCTGTTCGCACGATACACAAATGGTAAACTGTCCATACTAAGTCCTTTAAAGCAGCGAGACTTAATGCTTTTTCCTATAACCAACAGCTTCCTCTTGTCTGTTCCTGACATGTTTGAGCAGCCCAAGATAGTTACATCATCCATCACTTTTTTGGAGCCAGAGAGTGCAACATGTTTGTAACTTGACGAGCCGTCCGGTGTAGCACGATAATACAGTCCAGTTTCATCAGCAGTGTAGATGTCATCTGCTGAAAAAGTTTCAAGAAGCTCCCGTAGTTTTGTTGATTTCGATTCTTCAACATCTGCACTATCAGCACTTTCTTTCTTGCCATGTGCTTTCTTGAATTTTTTATCATGTCCAAATTTCCATCGAGACAACGTCCGTAGATTTAAAGTCATCGTGGCCCAGCTTTTCAGCGGGTTTTTCTGCTTTGCATTTTAACATTGGGACGCTTACTCACACAGCTCGTCCAGTAACAATGGCAAACAATTCATTAAGGGCCTTATCGACGTCTGGATCCTTTCCTTCAAGCTTCCGTTTTTGGGAAGTTCCTCCTCGTCCTTCACATTGTGCCCATTCTTCTCGCAGCTCATTCTCTTGTTTCATCAAGCGCGAAATTTTAGTCGTTACCAGTTCGGCAATTTCCACCAACCAGTGTTTCGTGGTTGTTTTTCGTGGTTGTTGCTTGATCTTATCCAGGAAACGAATTTTTTCAGATAACGTCAAGTCCCGTCGTGACATTTAGGCTGGGGAGACAAGACACGTGCACAGTCCACTGACTAAAGTGGTTTGAAGAAACCTTGGTGTTTGGGAGTCAAGATGTTGAGGTCAAGAGGGAGTTAAAATGCTCACCATTCAAAGCTTTGTCACTAAAATCATCCCAAAAGAGTGGTGAAATGATAGTTATCTCGTGTAAACTTTAATCATGATTGACTGGCTGACATGATTGACTGGGAATTCCTTTCAGGGGGAGCCGGACACTATCGTTCATTTCCTCGAAAATTTGGAGACGCAGTTGGACCAATAACCTCTCTGGCGGCTCTGTTTTAAGAAAGATCAAAGAAAATATTGCTCGCGTTCACCTCTCACTGGTTTTCACTTTAAGGAATTCCTGACCTTTGATGAAGCATTTTCCTGGGAAGCGCAGCTACAGATCTTCCCATATATCGCGGACCACCTGTACGTCCACTGTACGCGGCCTATTTGTGGCTTCTATTTCTTAATCGCTCTCACGTTTTTTGGTCCGACTAAACGGAATTTTGGTCTAAATTTGAGAATAATATTAGGCTTATATACATGAGATTTGTTTCGGTCCTTTAGGATTCGGTCCGAAAAAGCGACTGGTCCGATTATCCGGTAGTTCAATTAACCGAATTCTGCTATATATATATATATGTCGTAATATTTTAAGCATAGAAGAAGACTGGAGCTCTTAATAGTCTTCGATGTCCGTTATGGCTGATGGTTAAGGCATACTAATGAAAATAAAAACTGGATTTTTTATGAATAACCAAGCTTTATTTTCGCACATGAACAAATCATTTCTTAGTAGATAGGATATTTCTGGATCATAAGCAATTACAATATTTTTACATCCAATAAGAAAAAAGGAAAAAAAGGGCATAGCAAAATAGAGTTGTTGCCAAGGCGGAAGGTAGGGAAGGAATGTCGCAGTAGAATAACGTAATTAGCTCACCAGAGGTATTTGTACCAAAGTAGGTGCGATTCTAGAGACAATCTATGATTGATTAATATTAGTTGTATTTGCCCTTTTCCAGTATCGTTACATAACATAGAAAGATCTCGAATTTGCGAGAAATGGTTCGAGAAGACACAGGGGCCCCTAGTGAAGGTGCTACCTGTGTCTAGATGGCAGCCGATGAAGCAGTTAGCTGTACGCGTGCATTTCTTACGATGTGGCGGTCTTCTCGACGACTGGTCTGTCGAGGGCGTCCTGAGCCTGGTCTTCGTGTACATGACATTTCTTGGGTCCTTTGGTCCCCACACCTCCTCACAACACAATCAGAGCGTCCTAATTGACGAGCTACTCGCCTAGCTGACAACCTAGCTTCCATCATCCCGACGATTCTCCCCCTCTCAAACTGCGACAACTGCTCATATTGTCTTCAAACACGGCGTAATGGCATGTCTTTGTAAATGATTCAGCGCTCTCAAACAAAGCTTTGGTTACCTGTTTTATACTCCACAGAGTACGACGTTCAACGCCCTCTACCGGCTATACGTAATGCGCAATCAGGCTGCATTTCTAATCATTTGCATATCTCCCCGACATGTACCTTTACTGCAAGTTTCGTTACGATCCCGCAATTATTTCTTGGTGCGCTAATTTTTTTGTCCATGAGTGTATTTTAAGGGAAAGTTACTAATTTAATGGTATTTGTGAAGGAAGAATATATTAATGATTACGATAAAATGAAATATATTATTTTAAAAGAATTTCATCTAGTCCCTCAAGAGCGATTAAATTATTTTAGTTCTGCCGAAAAATTATCATACGAGAACTTTGCACATTCGCGTCAATGTTAAATGCAAATTTTGTATATTATTGTGAGCTTAGAAAGGTAAAAAATTTCAAACGTTAGAGCTAAGAAAGGTAAAAGATTTGTGATTTTATAATTTCGGATAAAATATTCGGTGTATTCGATTTAAAAGGTATTTCTCCTGCCCTGTTAGCATACCTTCGTTGTGCAGCGGTCAGCACGCTCAACGCTTATTCCAGAGGTCCGTGGTTCGAGTCCTGGCGAGGGCATTGCCTATTTTTCACATCTCCTGCTTTCAAAAAATGCCTAATGTCTCTACAAATCAAAGTCCCTAATAACAGTTAAACAGAAAGAAATATAGTTCGAACTCCAAAATTTAGTTTCCGAATGCGATACTTATTTGTCATCAAGAGGTAAGCAGAAACCTGAATCCTCTTTTTGAAATCATTTTCAGGTAACGATAATAAAAAAGCGACGGAAATTATTTAAATACATATCATAATTATAACCATGAAAATATTTCTAATGTATTAAGTTGGCAAGAAAGTAATTTCTGTGTTGTAGGGTGAAATAAAACTCTATTTTTCTACAGAAAAAATTAAATTTAATCCGTCACATTTTCTTCCATGCTTTTCGATGACATTTTGATATCTTTCTGGAAACTTCATTATTATGCGCTCATACAACTTTATCAGCAAAAACTCAAACCATTGCGCGTACTGAATGTTTTACAATTTAAAATTTTTTGTAAACTTAGAAATAAATGATAATCTGATATTCCAAGGTCGAGGCTCTACGTAGGATGCAACACCACTTCCCTAGGTATTGCTGAAGATGTGTGAGGCCTCACGTTGTCCTGTTGGAACACGATTCCTATGCGATTTGCCAATTCTAGCATTTTCCCTTTGATTGCTTCCTCCAGTTTCATGAGTTGTTGGCAGTAAACATCTGAGCCGATCGTCTGGTTACCTGGAAGCAGCTCAAATAATCCCACCGAATTGAGAGCATGATGCCTTCTGCTGGAATTTGCCTTTCGACATGATTTGTATAAATTCATGATAATTGTATCATGATCATTTTCGATTAATGTAACTATAGACGATCCATTTCTCACCACTAGTGATAATTAGTTTAAAAAATGTGTCAACTACGCAAACCCTATTTGAAATGCATATCCCAAATATTGATTCGTTGAGTTAGGTGAATTTCTTTCAATGTATGCGGTACCGAAATATCCAACTTCTTAACGAGTCCATGGCATCTTATGAGATATTCAGCTGTTGTGTTTGTGATACATTTAATCATTTTGCAATCTCTTGCACAGTTACATGATGTTTCGATTTAATTATGGCATCATCAACTTCAGAAGTTTGGTCAGAACGCTGGTCATTTTCAAGCGAAAAATCTCCAGAAAGAAATTTTTTAAACCAATTATGACACATTCTTTCTGTTAAGCAATCATTGCTGTAAACTTCAGGTATCTCTTGTGAGCATCAGCCCATTTCTTACCTTTATAAAAATAAAGAAGTAAAATTAGTTTAAAATGTTAATTTTCGCATTCAATGCTAAAATCCTAAACAAAATACACAGAAGGGTTTATAGAGCAATCTAAAGATGTTTCTTAAATCTCCAGAGAAAAACAAATTACAAGATTAACAGAAGAATAACGAAATGAACATAAAGAACATGAAGCTATCTATTTGTGTAAACCCCAGTTGCTTACTAATCCAATATTCATATCTGGACTCAAAATCTCACATTACTGTATTGTCCCAATTTTTAAAGTTTTTCAGTAAATGAGCGAGTTGAAATTATGAAATAAAATAATCTTTGCTTCAAATATTTTCTTAAAGGTGTAAAGTAAAAAACGTGTAGAGACAATTGTTTCTGGGCAAGGCGAATCATCATATAATTCATTTTTCTAAGGAAAATGAAACTGTCTCGAAAGTAGATAACGCTAACGCCGCGGAAATGCAGTGTAATTCTTCGGTGTCAGAGTCAACCGCAAAACATTAAGCGATTTGTGTTATTACTCAATGTGCATACGCTGGCTGTACTGATAAAACAAATTTCATTCAATAAAATTATTATTATCGCGTATTATGCGATAATGGCTTAAAAAGAAGTCATGTAAAAGTTCCTTGTAAATTGCTTAAAGCTTAGAAGACGGTGGCCTACTTATAGGCCAGAGTTTCAGAGTCTCAAAAAGACGGCTGTGGCCGAAATTTCAGAGAAATGCTTTCCCTGGCCGAAATTTCGGCCAGAGAAATTCTTCCCCCCCAGCATTTAGGGGGCGGAGATAGTCATTATTCGAAAGCCTTCCCCTGCCACTTGTCGGACGACCTTCGCGCCTCACAACTATGGGGCTTCATAAAATCCCTTTTATTTTCCCTTAGCAGTGCAATGTTATCTCGAGGGTAAAACTCTGTGATGCGTTTCGCATGATTAACTTGCTCTCTAGAATTCTATATAAGTAGCCTAACCATACTGATAGGCATATGAGTATGGTAGAAAAATATACAAATGAGGTGTTGCGTGTATATGCAACACAAACGCGAATGTGTAACATGTATGTATATTAAAGTGACTTAGAAGAGAAAGTTTGTCAGTTTTTTCGTTTGGCTCAGCAAAACCTACAGTAAAATTACATTTAGCAGTAGAATAAAAATTATCCAGTAGATATATCCCTAATTAATTTATCCACATTGAAGTGATAGTGGCCGGCACTATTACAGAAGCACCTGTTTCTGTTTCAAATATTGAAGTATTTATGAGTATAATATTTAATGTTTTAGTTAACTTATTTCTGTAAGCCCAGTGTTATATATCTGTGCTGCAGCGGGAGATTGTATGTGTTAAAAATGTTGAAATACAGAATATAATGCAGTTTCGCGGGCATAATTCACAAGGGCACATCTGTTTCGCCACTGAGAGAGGGGTTTCAAAAATGGATCAATGAGGTTCTATTGCTCTTGTGACGTTGAAACTTTGAAACTGTGCATATGAGCGCCTGTTGTTGTTTACGTTTTACTTTGCATTTCTTTCGAAGTTATAAATATATAGTACATAATTGCTGCAATCGTTTTAGTCAGTGAGTGCACCGCTATGATGACTTTGGACCCCGAACATGAACCAAACGAGATTATATACCATCACAATGGGGAAAACTCCAAAGTGACATGGTTGAATATTACATACTAATAACAGTTTCTACAGCTTTAATAACCGAAGGCATTAAACGTTATTCTGATTATCTGTTTTAAATTCTGAATATTTCAAACTGAATATTATTCACGGTTAGTTCTGCTCATGCAGTGTCTTGAGAATTTCTCTGTTTCACCAAGGGTTACTCTGGTTTTGAGTGTGTTAGACATCCACATTGGCCAGGCATAGTCTGCTGGTTTCTTTAAGTACCAGGTTCATGTATGCACGCAATGGAAGGGATAAAGGTCCCTGTCACCTTCTTTTCCGCAGTCGCAGAAAGAAATATACCTAAGTCTGAATCCAGTGAGGTATACTGGGAGTGGTACGTGACCTGTCAAGAATTGTGTTAGGCTAGCACGATGGGTCTTTATTTCCATGTTAACTTTTGTCAGTAAGCGAAATGTCCATCGTCCTAACTTCGCCTCTGTTCATCTACTTTGCCAATTTTGTAGTAAACTTGTCAAAGTTGTTCGTTTAATGTGAGACCAAGGAAGTTTATTTGGCCGTTCTAGTAAATCTTTGCAATTGGCTGCTTGCTTGGCCAGTAGGTCAGCGGCTTCACTACATTGAATCGCTGTATGAGTGGGAACCCATTTTAAAGCGTGTCTTTGTGAAATAGGTACTGCCAGAAGCTGTTTTTGAATTCGGTATACCAAGTGACTCCGGCTGTCTTGACCTGTAATAGGACTGGTGACAGACTTCATGCCGAATCGCTGAGTACAGAAAATTTCTGCTGTTGACATGTGCTCGCATGCCTAATTGCAGCACTGATATTTAGAAGTTGCGATTGGTATACCGAGTTGTTCAAGACTAGTTTTCTCTCACTTATATGCTACAATAGTATTTTCCAGTCTAAAGAAGGCGCAGCTTGTGCCGTTCTCCCTTTTTGGAGTCATCTGTAAAAAGGTTATTACAGTTGCTTTGAATTGGTTCGTGGTTTATGCTGGTACCATCAGACAAATTCAAAGCAACTGGATACAAGTTGTTGCAGATGTTCTGTTCCACTAAGCCACTAAGTTCCACTAAACCTAACGACGCCGCTATTTGTTTATATTTGAAACTTAATTAACATAGTGAATTAAGTCAATTTTTGCACGAACTTCAGTGTCTTTTTGTCAGGTGGGGCCAAACATTTCGTGCACCGCAAAATCTTTATTTCTGCCTACTTTTAATTAATTTAAACTCTAATTTTAATTGTAAAAATTGTTTTTAACTATATTTGGTGTTTTAGGTTTTTCTGTGTTTTACAATTTTTAATAGGCTGTACAGGGACGTCATGTGGTGTCCACATGAGTTTTTTTTTTGATTTGCATTTAATATGTGTGTAAAGTAAATAAGCGCTCTGTCTTTAACTGCGATCTTAGTTTTTCTAGCGGAAATGGACTTCCGTCTCTCTGCCCCAAGAAGTAAACATCTATAGCAGCGTATCGCTTCAATGTAAAGAACCAAAAGTAAGGTCTGAAGACATATATAAACATAAAAATTCTTCTTACAATACAAAATTTAGATTTCCGTTTAAGTGAATTTTTCGTAGCTTTAGGATGCGTTTTTTAAATGTAAAGAGAAGTCTTAAGAGACAACTGATTACTTTACGTAATTTAATATACAAGGCAATATAGAAATGAAAATTTATTGCAATAAATCATTATCTTCTAGAAACGGCATTTATATATAAAAACATGTTTCTTTTATTTTTTATTAATTTTTAAGGCTTTGGAAATTGTTTCTTATCATCCATTATGTATAGGGATATAGACATATACCTCCGATATGTTTCATGCATCTGTTAAAATAAAGTTTTCTTCTTCGCGAATTAAGTTTCTGGGCAATGATTTATTATTTTAAAACTACACAGACATATTACTTATAATTTTTGTCAATATGTCATTTTAAATTACAATTTACGTAAATTTTTCATTTATGAAATATGCCATTTTAACCTTAATTCAGTCTGGCAGAGAATTACTCAAACAAAACCTATAAATTATACAGAGCTATATATCAGAGCGGAAAGAAATCGGTCTAGACTAGTAATTAAGGCAAACAGTCAACCACGTCTTTTATGAATTATCATATTTAGTCTTTTATAATTTAAAAAATTACGCATTTGAATAACTTGCACAAGAATATGTAAGCAACTGCGCTCTAAAGTAATATTAAAGAAATACATTGCATGCGTAGGTTTCGTAATGGATTGAATGCACACCGAAACAGAAAACGGAACCGATAATATTTTTATAAAATTTATTTTCACGAAAGAAACACTTCACAGTTCTGGAACTTTCCACAAAGGTAATCGTACAACTCTTCTAAGTGTAACAGAACACAATCAATAGTTTAAACTTCACACTATAAAAAAAATCTGATGTGCATACCACATGACTTCCTTGTACGGAATATTAAATTATGCACATCTTTCCTGCCTTTCATTTAATCTTATTTCCTCGAATTTCACCAGAGATATATTTCTCATTCAAGTAATTCAGTTATCATTTACAGTTTTTAAGCAAAAACAAGCAATTCGGTAGATTTTTCGGTGCACAAAACTGAAAGCTTACTTTTAGTCTCACTCGGCAAAAAGACACTTAAGGGGTATAAACTGACTTCATTTGCTATGGACACTATGCCCAGTCAATATATGGGAAGATTTAATAACTTAAATGATAATTCCAGAATATATTAAGAATCATTTAACTCGCAATAATAAACGAAGACGTTATCTTTGTTGTTGCGAAGCTTACTTTCTGTAGATTGGATCCAACTAATCTTCCAAAAAATCCACTAATCTTCTAAGTTTCAAATGTAAACAAATATGGCCTCTATGGAAAAAAATTAGGCATAACGGCCCTTAAATAACTTTTAAGTTGTTGATAGTTCTGCAACTATAACATGTGGGTTAACTAAAAGCATAAAAAACCTAAACCGGAATTTAAGAATAGTATAATTCAATCATTTTTAAAGCAAAAAGTGCACAGTTGACAAGCATATAAGAATAAAGAAACTGAGCTCACTGAGACGAACTCAAAAATGACTAGCCTCCGAGCGTTAAAACTTTGTATGTGGGTCTGCTATAACATGCAGATGTGAATCTCCCTTTTTGATTGCAATCGGTCGCACAAACACTATAATA
>KK114874.1:58890-80882 GCA_000611955.2 Stegodyphus mimosarum | reverse complement strand
TAAAACAATATGAGATTAATAATTTGTTACTCTTGTAATTATCAAAATTTAAGTTATAATACTTTAATTCTAAAATTTAATGTAACATTTGGGCCTGTTTAAGAGAGATCTATTTCTTTATGTCTGGAGTTATTTCACTTAGTTTTCACCGTAAATTAGAATCTACTTTTAATTTCGTTCGTATTTATTTTTCAAATATAACATGAAAGAAAATCCTTGTTCACACAAATAGCTTGAGCAAAAAGGCAATACAATTTAACAGCTTTATTTGAAATGCATTTTAATTCTTTTTACCTGTTCAGGCAAAAGTCAACAACTGTGCTAATTTTGAAATCTTCAGTTAGAGTAAATAAAAATAAAAAATTTTCGGCTAATCGTTTATCTTCTTTGAAATGCATGTAAACTAATAATCAAACTAAAATCCAATTACAAAGCGAAATACTCACTGTGTTTTATTTTTATTTCCTTGTACGAAGTAAAGGAAATACTGCAATATTGTGAAAATGATCGGGTATCATATTTTAACGAAAATATCCATTTTGACCGCTATCTAATACAATTTAACGATATTTTTGCGTGACATCTGTACGTAAGGACTCGAATAAAGGACTCTTTTTCCCAAAAAGGGTTGCAGAAAGGATTTAAAATGGATTCAGAAGAGATTTTTTGTGCGTAGAATACATACGTACGTACGTATGTATCTCTCATAACTCAAAAACGAGTAGCCGCAGAACGTTGAAATTTTGTATATGAGACTGCTATAACATGTAGGTGTGGACCTCTATTTTTGATTGCAATCGGCCGTATCAAAAGTATATAAATACAGGGTGTCCATAATTAAACTTGAAATTTGCGAGCGGTCTGTAGCAAAACTTATACAGCGGAATTGCATGAAATTTGGGTAATGGTAGAAAGGAAATGATGGGAATTTTATCGAAGAAAAAAAATGAGTTTCAAAAACCACCCCTAGGTGGCATATCGTAGCTTTATTCAGGACATATAACTAATCTATAAAAGTTTACAAAACATGCTCGATATGATGTCCAACATTGTCTGCTACTATTTGGAAGCGTAAAGTCGCATGTTCGACTGTTGAAAGCAGCATGAACTGGGGAATGTTATGCACATGGCGTTCTATGCTTTCTAAAAGGTCGGATAGAGATGTGATGAGATCACGGTAGACCATGGCCTTGAGGTATCCCCACACTAACCCACACCTGATTCTGTCGTCACCGAAATGGCGGCGGAGCACTTGCTTCACACAACGGGCGATGTGTGGACGAGCACCATCCTGCATAAACACTGTGGTTACAACACATCGCCTTGCCAGAAGAGCCGGAATAACGGATTGTTCTAATAATAAAGCTTATCGTTGACCGGTTACGGTGCATGTCACAAGCCCTGCGGCGCTGTGCTCTTGGAGAAAAAGCGGACCCACAATGAAGGTTGCAGTAAAGTCGCACCAAACCGTTACATGCGAAGAGTGTTATGGAATTTGTAGGAATTGATGTGGGTTTGTAGCAGGCTAAATACGGCAATTGTGCCTGTTAACCGCACCTTCCATATGAAACTGGGCGTCATCGGTTCACAAAATGTTCCCATGGCCATTCGTCCTGGAGCTCAACTTGCGCAAGAAACCTCAACGCAAAAGTTTGTCGACTATCCAGACCAGCTGGTAAGAGCTCCTGCATTAGCGAAAGTTTATATGGATAGTAGCGTAAGATCTTTTGAAGAATCTTATGAACGTGGAAGGAGGTTGGTCAATAGATGCTGCAATACGCCGAACACTGATGCTGCGATGTTTTGCGATCTGTCTTCCTCCACTTGTGTCGCTACATCATCCACTCCCTGTGCTGCAACACATTTTCATCCCCTTCCTGGCTGAATCTCTAATGTTTCCGTTGCTTCTTTTCTCCTGATCATGTTTGTAAGTCTTTGACTTCTGAATGGACCTCTTCGCAACCGCTTCAAAGACCGAAAATTCCCCAAAGCTTCGGTAGCAGAGTCTCCGTTTTGGTAAAACAATTTCACCAGTAAAGCACGTTCCTGGAGAGTCAACGTCATCGTTCTTGACTTGGAGACGAGTATAACTGCGGTTCGCTTCTCGCATCTTTATGCGGTTGCTGTGCGCGTACAGGAATACTATGGTTACGACATTTGCATATGGCAATAGTTTACATTGCACAGCGCCATTTAGTGGTGGTTTCTGAAAATCGTTGTTTTTATGGGGGGCTCGATAAAATTCCCATCATTTTATTCGGCCATTACCCAATTTTCATGCAATTTCGCTGCATAGTTTTTGCTACAGACTGCTCGAAAATTTCAAGTTTAATTATGGACACCCTATACACACTGCTCGAAGAAGAAGGAGTGGTCAGAAATTTATGCAAATTTTAGAGTAGACTTACGTCACTGAGTTTTGCGAATAATGTGAAATGCGCAGCTCTCCGACGCACGTGAAGTAAAATATAAGGGAAGGAGCATGCAGAATGGGCAATATACGTGTCGTTATTTCTGCCAGACGAATTATCGAAGAAAGTTGGTTTTTTTCACGGAGGATACGTGTAATAGAAGCGAATACCAGGCAGCCGTCAACGAAGGCACTTCCAGCAGATAGACGATTTTACGAGGGGTATGGTGATCGGACTGAGAAGGGCGGGTTGGTCCTTATGTATAATTGCAGCTGATACGCACATGGATGCGAGCACGGTGCATCGGCTGTGGCGAACAAGGTTGGAACAGGGGAATGTTAGAAGAAGAAGGGGTGCAGGTGCCGCCAGAGTGACGTCAGCACGCGTGGATCGACGCATCCGCCGATAAGCTGTGGCTGTCCCGCAAGTCACTTGTGCCGCGATTCTGCAGCATGTGCAAGATACCCTGAATGTTCCCGTGTCGACGAGAACCATTTCCTATCGATTGGCTGAACGTGGCCTGCACTCACGGCGTCCGTTAAGAAGACTGCCGTTGACCCCCCAGCATAGACGCCAACGTTTAGAATGGTGCCGGACTGGAGCGTTGTGGATGACGGAATAGCAAAATGTCGTGTTCTCAGATGAGTCACGCTTCTATTTATCCAATAACAGTCGCCGCATACGTCTGTGGCGTCAACGTGGAGTCAGATCTAATCCGGTAGTAACTCGAACGCCCCACCGCTCGACAACGTGACATAATGGTTTGAAGCGCTATTGCCTAGGTTTGGAGCGCTATTCCAGGTCACCTCTAGTTCGTATTCAGGGCACTATGACGGCCCAACGATACTTGGATAATGTTCTGCGGCCGGTGGCAATCTCCTACCCTCAGGGGCTGCCTAATGCAATTTTTCAGCAGTATAACGCCCGACCACACATTGCTCGCATCTGCCAACATGCTCTGCAAGTTATACAGATGCTTCCCTGGCCACCGTACTCTCCTGACCTGTCACCAATCGAACATGTGTGGGATGTGATTGGACGCCGTTTGCAGACTCTGCCCCTGCTTCATTCAGGAGACAAACTGTGGCAAATAGTTGAAAGGGAATGAAGAGCCATCCCTCAAGACACCATCCGCTTTCTTACAGACTCTATGCCTAGACGTGTTTCTGCGTGCATCTCTGTCCACGGTGATCCTACTTCCTACTGAGCCGACGCCGTTCTCGCTCTGTATTCTGACTATCATTTTGAAATAATGATCACTTATTGCTGCTTGCTGTCTCTGTCTTTTTTCCAAATTTCATCACTTTCTGATCACTTCTTCTTCGTGTTGCATTTTCAATGTCGAGCAGTGTATATCTATATATCCACTCTACTACTCGGCTCTGTGAGCTCAAGTTTTTTTTATTCTGATGTGTTGGTAAAGTGTGCATTATTTTTCAGTAAAAATGATTGAATTACGTTGTTCTTATCTTTCAGTAAAGATTTAGTTAATCTGCATAGTTGTAGTTTATGAACAAGTTAAAATTTGTTTAAGTGCAGGTAAGCGTAATTCTTTTTTTTTTACCACAGCAGCCGTTTTGCAGTCGTTTACGTGGTTTACATTTGAGAACTCGTTTACATTTGAGACCTAGTAGAATAGAAGTCAGTTTCTGCACTTACAATGTCTTTTAGCAGTGGGACCAAATGTAAACTTTCAAATTTGTGCACCGAAAAATCTACCTTCTTGCCCGCTGATCGAATTGCTTTTTTGAGTAGAAACTCTTATTTTAATTGTAAAAAAATTGTTTTAACTACATTTTGTGTTTTGTATTTTTCTATGTTTTTTTAATTTTTAATAAAGATATTTAGAGATTTTACGTATTTTTGCATTGTCGCGAAGTGCGAACTGAATTAATTGAATGAGAAATATACCTCTAAGGAAATTCGAAGAAATAAGTTTAAACGAAATGCTGGCAAAAATGCGAATAATTTAATATTCCGTACAAGGAAGTCATGTGATGTACACATCAGAACTTTTCATTTCAATTTTGAGAAAACTTCAGAGTTTCATGCAATTAACTGTTTTTAATTCGAAACGCAATTCAAAGAATAATAACATAACAGTTAAAAATTATAGAAGCGCACCTTTATGCTGTCGATGATATCAGCGACTTGCATGACAATATTATGCAATCGTAATTTTATACTTTTATAGCTGTATGGCCTGTTTATCAACTAATCTACCAAAAGAAGTAACCACATTTTTGTTGGCTTCGTTTTTTCCTGCTGCCTCATTTATTTCGTATTTTTCTCAGCACGTGAGCAATATCGCCGAGATCTGATGAACGGAAAATAAACATTTTTTTCTCCAGTATTTCATACAGACTTCTGGGGTTTTACGTTTAGTGCTCCAAAATACAGGAAATGGTGAAGGAGGCTTTGCTTTTCATTCACCGACTTTTATTTTATTTTTTTAATATGATTGATTATTGGCGAAGAAACAAACCGACCTCTGTATCTGACGTTTGATAACAGAAAATAAAAACATACTCTGGGATTCAGAGAATAAATTCTTTTTGAAATAAGAAAGAGTTATACTACTTTAATAAAAGCTCCTGTTTGAAAGTTTTTCTTATTTATGTGTTTAAATTATTTAAAATGTCTTTTCTAATTAATTTTATTGCTCACAGTATTACCTGAACGTTAAAAAAACAATTTGATACATACTCCAGGAGAAAAAAAATTTTTCATCTTTAACACTAATTGTATTTCCTACATTCCGAGCTATAAGTGTCTTTCCTTTTCAATATATTCTTACATAAAAAAGAACAAAAAAATTAACTTTCGATTCTTAATGAGGTTTTTAATTAAGTTCGTAATTAAAACACCTAGACGTTTTATATAATTTGGTTTTGAAGAGTCATTGCTAATACAGCCGTTTCGCTGGTTACTGCCCTTTAATTAACGGCTTAAATATTATAAAATTTATGTTAAAAGTAACTATTTAGAATCTATTTTCGTATCTATTTAGAATTTTTAAGAACCAGCGATCTTAAATTTCGTTTGGCTTTAATGATATTTTGATATAAAACGCTCACTAAAAAGTTTTGAAATGAAAACCATTTAATTTTCTGATTTCACATCCTTGTACAAAATAAGGGGAATATTGTTATCCCGAAAAATTTCGGGTATCATATTTCAACTAAAATATCCATTTTGACCGCTTTCCAAACGATTTGAGTGATGTTCTGCGTGGCATTTGTACGTACGGAGAGAATAAAAAACTCTTTTTTTCAAAACGGCTTATAAATGGATTCAGAAGAGATTGTTCGTAACGTCTGTACGTACGTATGTATGTATGTATTTCGCATAATTAAAAAAGAAGCAGCCAAATAACGTTAAAATTTTGTATATGAGACTGTTATAACATGTAGTTGCGCAATTCCTTTTTTCATGACAATATGTACATTGACATTCTTTTACCCAGTTCGTTGAAATCAGTTTTTTTTCCTTATGCACTGATAAATTGTGAATTTTTGCTTTAACAGTGATTTAATTACGTTGTTATTATGTTCCGATAAGGATTTTAGGCATTTAGCAAATCTGCATGCAGTAGTTGTAGAATTTTCAAAAGCTTAATGTTTTAGTGTCGTTAAACTTACGAGGCCTCCCTTTGTTTACATTTTAAATTCTCAGTAGAACAGTGAATTAAATCAGTTGGTGCTCCAACTTCAGTTTCATTTTGCCTAGTGGGACCAAAAGTTAACTTTCAATTTTGTACACCGAAAATTTTGTTCTCCTTGCCCGATAGCCGAATTGCATTCTTTTTGCGTAGAAAATCTAATTTTAATTGCAAAAATTGTTTATTAACTGTTTTTAACCGTATTTGATGCTTTAGATTATAAGTTAGTTTCTCTCTCAATTGTGCATGCCATCGTGATGTAACGGTACCACACTCGGACCGTATTCGAGAGGTCCAGGTTCGAGTCCCAGCTAGGGCAATGCTCATTTTTCATGTCTCCCGCTTAAAAAAATCCTAATACAAAGTTTCTCTGCACATTACAATATTTAATGCAGTTTATGTTTTTATGGATTTTTGCCTTGCCGCAAAATGACAACTAAATTGATTGAATTAGAAATATATCTCCAACGAAATCTGAGGAAATAAGTTTAAAATTACAGCGAAAAATGCGTAGAATTAAACAGGCCATATAAGAGGGGCATGTGGTGTCCACAACAAATATTTTACATAAAAATTTATATTTTACATAAACAATTTATTTCAAGTTACTTTCAAATAGAAAGAAAGCATTTATTTCTAATGGAAATTACATTGTATCGCACCAGCAAATTATCCTGGCTATATGTTATGTATGGTCTTATGTTCAATCTCGAGCGTGGCATATAAAGTATGCATCTCACTGTAATTTATTTGCAGAATGTAACGTCTGAGTTTCAACGATATATGAAAATACTCTAGAGAGGTTGGTTCTGCGACTAAAAGAAGTTTGAATTTTAGATATTCATCACTCAGGTCGTAAAAACTGCAATGAAATTTTGAAGGACACTCTAACATACTTTATCTGAGTTGAATAATTCATTCTAATTTTTTATTTCATATTTATTTAACTTAATGTAAGTTCATATCCAGTCTCAGAAATCAAGCAACTGCTATACTTAATAATGGAAAGCCAAGAAATGCTGAAATATGATAATTTTTTCCCCATTTGTTTTGGATAATAGTCACTAAATTAAGAACTTCCCTTTCTGCTTACACAGTAAATTTGCGTTTAGATGTCTCTCTCTCCCTCTCTCTCTGTATATCTATATCTATATCTATATCTATCGATCTATTTATCTGTCTATATGTATATATAAAATCAAAGAAAGGAAGTAAAAAAGCATTTTATAAATCAAATGACCAATCTAGTCAAAAACAGAGCTTTTAACTGCTGATTTTTTAATAAATTTAAATTAGAAAGGAATTCTAAATCCTATACAAACTCTTAAAAACACATGAAGTTACTATCGGAATTCCAAAAGCATTTTTTAAAATGAGTTTGATTGAAATTACAAATTATGAACTAAAAAAAACTTTAAAAAACAAGAGGAAAAATTGAAAATATGTTCACTAATTTTTTTTTGTCAATCTTCTCTGTTCAAAGCTTCAAAACTGAACTTGTCAAGGGAAAAGCGGTTGAAGCTTCTAACCAAGTTGATTAATTAGACCACGCCAACACGTTTCATCTGACAAATCCATTCAGACTTATGGATTAAGCGTATTCAAATTATTTATAAATTTAAACTTAACAAATATCTCACTAGATCTGCTCCTTTTCCCGACATGTTTGCGTATTCTAAACCATTAAAAGCATCACGAAAAAAAAATAAAAGTAAATAAAGTACTACAAAAATAGCTTAAAATGAAAACTTAATTAAAAGTAAAATCTAAAATTTGATTGGTTTAGTAAGGCTAACGTAAAAAGTTAAAGAAAAAATTTAAACAATTCTCAGACATGGAAATTAAATTTGAAAGTCCTATGTAAAAATAAAATTAAGGGGAACCGATTGCTTCAAAGAATAAAATTTTGTGTTTTTTTTTTAATTAGACTTTGAAAGAAAAGATTTGTTCATTAAAAAAGGAGGACATTTTCCTCAAAATGTAAAAAGAATTTTAATAGAAACAAAAGCAAGAAAAACATACCGCGCGGTGCCTCGAGCTCTGGCCAAATTAAGCTGTGCAAAATTCTCTCGAGAAAGATTGCCAAATTTCGAAAGAAACAACAGAGGGACTATCAGAATTGGAAACAGTCAATTTCAACCTATACATATTGTAAGGTGATAAATTGTAATCATAAAATGATGCAGTTGTTTGAAACTGAAGAGTCAAAAATTTTCATATTATGCAAACAGTAAGTAGTGTAGGTTATCTGTTCTACAAGTTAGAAAATTAAGTTAGAGAGCACTGCAAATACTGTTGTGCGATTCTTAGAGCCATGTGCATATATGGAATTTTGCTACTTAAATTTATATCTTTCTTTAAACATTTTAATCTTGAGTATCTCCAACAGAATTCCAATTTCCTCTGTACATGAAGCCTGAAATATGAAATCATTGCATTCTTCAAAATATGTAATAAACATAATCTATTTTATTTTTTCTGTAAATTGTATAGCACCATTGACAAGAGCAAATTCGACCGGTGGCGAAAACCGGTTCTTCCAACATGTCCTATTAGCAACATGTCTACTATCAACATGTCCTCCACGGCGAACAAGCATTAACTGCCTCTCGGATCGGGAGGTAGAAAGCTTCTATATCTCTGGAGCAAGGCAGATGGGGAGATTTCCCATACTGCACTGCGCGATTGCACGCTTTTCGTAATTTTAGTAAACACCATGGCTAACCGACTACTAGTTGGCGTGTCAGCGAAACAGTCGCGTTGATAGATATCTGGGGTAGATGGAATCGTGCGAGATACGAAAATTTATAAACAAGTGCAGACAAGATTCTATTGCTGAGTATTCCAGAAATACTACTCAAATTAAAACTAAAGTTAAGGCGCTCTGATGTGCATATCGGTTTCTACGCGACAATGGGATTTGGTACCTCTCGAATGATTTTTTCTTTTTATTTAAAAACTTTCGTCCACTTTTTATGAATATTATTAAATGATTTTATAAGACAAAATGATTTTAAGCTAAAAAAATGTCAGTAATTTTTCTTGAATTTTAATTTTTTTGAAGAAACATTTAAAAAATTGTTGTAATAATTTATTTTATTTAAATTTAATTTTATTAAATTAAAATGCACGTTTTCACTAATGTTGGAAAGTTGCTTTTCAAGCTTTGATAGGGAAAGGCTAGTTTTTTTTTTAGTTTAGTTTTTTTAAATCACTGAAAGGGATGCCTACAAGAACTAGCACAAGAAATGCCTTCAATCACTGAATCATCAGTTCACCGAATCATCAGTTCACCGAATCATCAGTTCACCGAATCATCAGTTCACCGAATTTTATTTAGTTTAAGTTATATGATAAGGGCACAACACTTCAGGCTATCTGCCAAAGGACAGGGAGGCCTTCGTAAAGCATTCTAAGGGATCCTGGCTCATTTTCGAGCTACACATGGGGAACACCAGGAACACCATGCATGCAGCCATCCCGTTCTCTTGGAATCGAATCCATATTGTACTACCAGTGTTCAGCCATTTTACTGCTTGGCCGCTGGTGGGCCGACAATCACCGTATTACGTCACATTATAAATGCATGTTATTTATTGCGCTAATCGTATAGAGAAGACCACGTTAAGTGATAGAAAAGAATCATTTTTGAATACATCACTTTACTACATTGACGAACGGGAGAGTCGGAAACTGTAAAGTCCAGACCAGAAAGTGGTTAGTGACGCTGACTGTCGTACCATAGGGCCGGGTTCAAAACCTAGAGAAGGCATAGATGTTTTAATGCCTCTGCGGCATGCGGGCACTCAAAATACATCGCGAGCCAAAAATCTTTCCGAGAAGTTGTTGGTAGGCGAAGATGGGTGGGAGACCCGTGGACCCGTTCCTTGGAGTGCTCTCCTTCGAAAATGGGACGAAATTGACAAAGTCGGACTATCGCCTGTGTGGCACGCAATGCTCTTGCTAACGAAAGACACAATCTTGCCAAGATAAAATTCGTGAGCTTTACCTGATGAAATCAGACAAGTGAGGTTAGTGGCAACACAAAGTGATGAACAAATCTCTTTTATAATACGCATAATATATGAAAGACGTTAATTATCATAAATTAGCAACATTTTCGGGTCTTTATTTATAACGCTGTAACTAAGTCTAAATGGAAATAATGAAACTTTTCCAAAGCAACAAGGAAACTTCTCCGAAGTATTACCAAAATAAATGATTTATCTAATATAAAAAGTTTAATGCGTTTTGGTGTGTAACGTTTGTCCCATAAATAATTGAAAATAAGAAACACATTTCATTTGAATTAAGAGAATATAACGAAAAGTATCCGGTTGCTGCCTTAACACTTGGATACCAATTAATTAAGAATTAATTCTTTTCGGAATATCATTATTTGGGTTCTGCTCTTTTACACAAAATAAATTAGATAACGCTTAAATCAAACCTAATTGAGTGTAAAATTGGAGCTAGTATAAATTACATTGCAACATGCCTGTTGGGAATAAAGCAAAGTAAACATATTGGGACAAAATATTAACTAAGTTTCCGCTTTGCTTGCTCAAAGCATAACAAAAGAATACTTTAACATGATGATATTGTTAGAATATGTTACACCGTTTCTGCAAGGAGTATGCCCCTCCGGATATTATGCATTGGCGTATGCTAATACAACCAAAGAGAGTTTTGTGTGCTTTAACAGGAAGTTTCTGATCAAATACTCCTTTCCTAACGCTTAACTTGGATTTGCATATTTTGCTATCCTCTGGGCTCCACTATATGTCCTTAGCGGCAACTTATTACCGGAGGTCTTCCATAATTTAGGCGTAATTAAACTTTAAACGACCAGCGCTGAACCGTATTTGTAGTCGGAGTGGTGGTGTCCCTTTCTCTTAAGTGGGTAATGATTTTACTGCTCATTTTCTATTAAGCTTTTGAAATAACTCATAACGCATGCTGATCTTGCACTGTTAGTTTTAAACTTGGCTATGAATAAGTTTAAACTTCAGTGAGTTCTTCCAATAAAGGTTCGAGTGTTATACTTGAGACAGGAATGAAATTATAGGATACTTTCTAGTCTTTTGAATAGAATAATTCAAAAGGTTATTTCCCATGTTAAGATTTTATAAGATATAGAGAAATGATTATTTCGGTGTTACTAATTCTCCTAAAGCAATGTTTCTAAACTTATTTTAGCGTAATAAGCGAAATCGTGTAAAGCAGAATAGATTTATGCATTATGACTTTTCATAAATAAAATTTAGATGATAAAATGAATGTATAGGTATAATCTTCATATATAACATAGCGTTCGTCAGTTCTTCAATCAATGTATGTTTAGTCTGTAAACTAATGCACTTTATATTAAACATTTGTATTACTAGAAATTGACACATTTTTCGTTTCATTTATTAGATGAAAACTAAGATGAATTAATTGATTATATTAAATTATTAAATTATTTAATTTAATACGGATTAAATCAGAAAAATTGCAAACTATTCTAATACAGACTAGCTTTCATTACACTTCTGAGTAGGTTTATGTTTCTGACATATAGTAATATTTAATATTAACCCGAGAAAAAACGACTGCTTTTGATTTTATCATTTTATGTTTCTGACATATATTAGTAATTAATATTAATCCGAGAGAAAACAACTGCTTTTCAATTTATCATTTTCATATGACGAAATACACCAATTCATAAAAAAAAGATGAAAGATTGCTGTGTCTTAAGTTTTGGTTCGGTTTATTTTAATTAATTGTGAAGCACTTGAGGGCTATTTGGCTAAGGGAAGGAATACCTTCTGGGAGGATTTCTTAAGGAAAGCTGGCTCGTATACGCGTTATGTATGGATAAATCTACGGAAACGCCCATTCAGCCAGAATGTTTACTGGGATTTGAATACTGCACTATACTGCCAGTATAGTGCAGTGTATGCTGCCAGTATAGTGCTATATATAACTATACTGCCAGTGTTCAGCGTCTTTACCGCTCGGCCGCTGTTGGGCTAGCTTGCAGAGTTATTAGGTTTATCGTTGCAGGAGACGCGAAAGATGTCCATTAATCTCACCGGGACTCAAGCTCCAGATTTCTAGATTACTAGTCGGACCTGCTATCCAGTTACACCAGGAAGACGCTTCGTAAGGAGGGAGAAATTACTTTATATACTCCCCTTTTAAAGAGCTATTGAGGATGAGGAAACGTAACAGCCAAATCCTGGTGGCGACGAATTATCATCTACCACCTTTTAGTTCGAACGCCAATTCTAGAGTCATTAGATTTATAGATGCAAGACACGTGAAAAAAATACATGTACAATGGCCATGTGAAAAATGAATAATGTTTGGGATTCGAATACCGGACCTCCCATCTGCTAGCCGGATTTTCTACACCACGAATGCACGCGGAAAAGAGGGACAAAATATCTTACATGTTCTAAAAATAAGAGGAAACTTGGGTCTCAAATAAACATTTATAAAATTATAAATTTAAACTTTAAATGCTTAAAAGAAGATGGCAGATTTCATAGAATAATAAAGAAATATATTAACCAAAGGAAAGAATGACTATCAACTGATAATAATTCATTTTAATACAGTATCTGATAGTTTCTGAATTACTACTTACGCACATAACGTGAGTATTCTGTTAACCACCATCATGATTCACCTAAAAATCTTTTTTAGTTTCATGTGCTTACATTTGTTAATGAATATAATATTTTAATGTATCTAGAATTTGCTTTTTATTAAACCCTAAATTACGAAGAGAGTTAATTTATTTTGGCTAATTCAGTAGTTAATTTTGTATTGAATGCAATATAAAAAATTATATAAAATAGAATTTCCGATACACAGTAAAATATGCTGGAGACAAAAATCTTTCCTTTTCGTACAGTGTTGCCAGTGCTCGCTTTGAAATCCTTGAGCTTGTTAATAAAAAATTCGCTAAGGTTTTACAAAATATGAAATCGATAATAAAACAAATTCCAAATTTGGGATTCCATATGCCCATATTCGGGTGGAAACGAACGTTTTTCAAAATATTATGGCTCTAGGTACCGTCGTTTTATCACAATGCGAGAAACGTACATACATTTATACAGATTCTTCATTATTTAATTTCTTTAAACATAATACAGGGCTGTAATATTTTGTGGCAACAATTTGAAAAGTGAACCAACGCAAAGTGCCAAATCGAAATTAATAGTCCTTCAGGACAAATTACTAAAACTCTGAAAGATTTCAGATTTTACGTTACGCCCGAAGGGGAGTTTTTAAAACTTTTTTAGGGTTACCTTTATTTATTAGATATCATGTTCTTCACCCTTAAACCATAAAACTGAGTTCAACAGAAATATCGCAAAATAATTTTAAAATGAGCAAGCATATCTTTAGAATTTCCGTTACACAATCTCGCGAGTGGAGATAAAAATGTATTTTTTCGTACAGTGTTGCCATTACTCGCTTTGAAATCGTCGAGATTTTTAATAAAAAATTTGTTAAGGTTTTACAAAATATGAAATAGGTAATAAAACAAATTTCAAATTCCAAATTTGGGCTTCCAGATGTCCATGTTCGGGTGGAAACTTACGTTACACAAAATTTGATGGCTCTAAGTACCGTCGTTTTATCACACTGCGAGAAACATATATATATATTTGTGCAAATTCTTCATTACTTAATTTCTTTAAATATAATACAGGGCTGTAATATTTGGTGGCAACAGTTTGACAAATGAGCCGACATTTTACGTTTTCAAAGCAAAATGACAAAACGAAATTAATAGCCCTTCTGGGATAACGCCCTTTGGGTTAATAATCATAAGATATCTAATACTATAAATTAAAAACATTCTGGTTGAAATTTAAACTCCCTTTGTTGAACTTATAAATAAGCGTTTCTCTCGCTCTCCTTTTCTACGTATGTAATAATTTTCGTGCAGATGACTTCAGGCTTTGTAGCGTAGATTCATAAGGTTACAGTGTAAAGCGAAGTATAACTTTATCCGAAGTGGCGTTGATTCAACAAAGTTCTGTTTCGTATTTAAACAGATTCATCTATTATCACGGGGGCGACATACCCTCATACAATTTTGAAAGTTTACATTCTCAGTTAATGGAGACAAATCAAGGAGGCAAGCATGCGTCTAACCAGCAGCAAGGCGAAGCAGACCAAAAAGGGGCTGCACGGTAGTAACTGCGGTGTTTAAAGACCAGATTTCTTTGCTTCAATTTTGAGCTCTGTTTTTGTTCCAGGAAGGGGACGTAGCCAAATTAAAGGTAGTAATAATGAGTTTTAGAATTTTTATCACATATATTCCCTCCCTTCGAAGATAAAAGGCTTACATAAATAAGGTTTATAAGGTTATAAATAAGGTTTTTAGAAATAACAGTAGACTTAGCGAAGCAAAAAAATTTAATTTTGTGAAAAATTACACAATTTTTATCTAAATTTTGAATAAAACACTTCTGACCTATGAAAGCAAAATTTAAATTTTCAGTTTAAATGTTTGCAAAAAATTATTATAAAAGTTCACAGTTTTTGAAAATTTTTGCTTAAATATCATAAGGTAACTTTAACAGCCCTTGTCGTGAAAGTCGTTTTGTAGAAACTTTTGAATTCAATATAAACCAAAAGTTTCTTTTGCACTTTCATAAAATTCTATTAAAATTAATTATTTATTCATTTTAAATAGTCCCCATTTTTCTATTGTAGAGCAATGTAAAATGATTTTTTAAATTAATAACATAGAAAACTAAAAAGATAGAATGCAAAAGCAGAATAACTTGCATAAAACGGGCAGGTCCTCACAAAGTGAATCAACGTAAATGCTTTCTGATGGGTTTGGTATGCTTAAATACAGTAGAAATTAAAAAACCTTCGTTCCTTATCCGAGGTAATATATAAAAATTATTAACTATGGAATGGCTATAAAATACTTCCAGTTAAACAACTGAAACCAAAACGAACATACAAAAATTAACATTCAGGAACATCAGGATTTCGTAACAAAAACTGAATAGTTTGTAAAGCTGTTATGATGGATGAAGGGTTAGAATCCTTCGAGAAGAAAGTTAGCTGTTTCTTGTAAACCTTATCAAGGGAAATCACATTTTCAAATGCTGGTGATTCTGCAAACCTTTGCTGGGCAGTACCAACAAGTTTGCTTTTAAGAGATAATAAAGCAAATTTCTCATTCCAATTATTGAGTGCTTCTTTACTGTTTAGTTTTGTTGATGAAAAAGCAAATATTTTCAGAATCACCAAAAAACGGAGCAGTATTCAGTATGAAAGTTTCAGTTTCCATTGTTTCAGAGGAGCTTTTTGCTTTATCCTAGGGATAGGTACTCAATTTAACATATTCTATTCATTCAATCAGATACATAATAAATATAAAGGTTTTTGATCACTAAAATTTCATGATAACCATAAAAAAAGAAAAGAAAACAAAATTCTGAAGGGTTTCAGATTTTAAATTACGTTCAAAGGGGCGTTTTTTGAACATTTTGTGTGTTACCTTTATTTATTAAATATCATGTTCTTCACACTTAAACCATAAAATTCAGTTCAACAACAATATTGCAAAATAGCTTTAAAATGAGCATATCTTTAGAATTTCCGATACACACTCTCGCGCGCTGGAGATAAAAATATTTTTTTTTTCGTACAGTTTTGCCATTACTCGCTTTGAATTCGTTAAAATTTTACAAAATATGAAATAAATAATAAAACAAATTCCAAATTTCAAGGATGGGCTTTCAGATGCCAACATTCGGGTGGAAACATTAAATATTTAAAATTGGATGGCTCTAGGTACCGTTATTTTATCACAGTACGAGAAACATACATACTGTTATGCAGATTCTTCATTATTTAATATCTTTAAATAGAATACAGGGCGATCATATTTGGTGGCAACAATTTGAAAAGTGGAACAACGCTTTTAGTGAATCGACACAAAATGCCAGAACGAAATCAACAGTTTTTCTGGACAAATTGCCTGTTTGGACCAATAATGTAAAGCAAACACTATATTGTACAACATAACTAGCAAACAGATTCTTTAGTGATGCATAAAATAGTTAAAAAAGTAGGATTTTTTAACTATTTTTGAAGGTAATAAAAATATGGTTAATAAATGACTCTTAATGGAATGTATCATTTTCATATTACAACTGATTGTTATTTATGTGCCAAAAGCAGTGTATAACATTTGTTTCAATTTAGTGATTGAAAAAAAATGGAATTTAAAAAATACTTCACAAGATAAGGAAAAAAAGTATATTATGTGATAATAAACAATAAACAGATGCTGTTAAATGGGAAAACAATGCACTTTAAACAGCACAGAACTTCTTTAAAATCGGACTGTACAGTCTCTGTCATTTTTAACTTTTTGAAAAGTTCACACTACAGAAAACCTTTAAGCACGGCGCCAAGTATCGTGGTGTCGTTCATGTTGACTGCGAATATACATATAACAAAAAGTTCTTTCAAGCAGTTAAACTGTTCCAGTATGGTGAACTTATACTAATAAGACGTAAAATGGTTTCGTTGTTGAAAAATTTCAGAAAATATTGCGGTCTGCTGTGGTAAAGTATTTTAATTATGCCGTTGTTTATTCTATCTTAACATGGAGCTTTTTACTTAGGCAATTGTTATAAGACATGTATGTATATTACTTTTGCTGTGAATGGCGGGTAATCACATGTTGTTGGCTTGCTGGTGATCATTCGCATGGATTGTTGCAATGGCGTGTCCAGTTAGGGTTACCGTATGCATAGACATATATGCATGTTTACTTACATACATACATACATACATACATATATACATACATACATATATGCATGTTTACATACATGCATACGTACATACATTTAAGATAAAAAAGAGGAAACTCAACATTACGAATTTTAATTTGGTTACGCTCTCTTCCTAGAACAACAGCAGAGCTCAAATTTAAACAAAGAAATCAGGCATTTAAATACTCCTGTTGCTATTGCGCATCCCATTCTTCTACTTTGACTTTTAGACGGATGCTCGCGACTCTGCTCTTTATCTATTGCCTGGGAATACACATCGTGTGCTCTTGATAATATGTGAACCTGTTTAATTACTAAAAGGAAATTTTGTCGAATCAGCGCCACCTCGGTTAAAGATTTTCACCTCTGTTATTATGTCACCTTATGGATCTATGCTATCTTCTAACCCTCAAGCCATCTACACAGAAACTATTACATTTTAATTAGCTGTACAGAATACCTCAGAAGCAGAAGGGAAAATATCTTTTGCAGTGCCTCGAAAATTAATCCAGCAAAGTGTTTATATTAAAAGTGATTTAGGAAGTGTTTTCGAATATGCAGTGCATCAAAATTCCAGACTATTTCAGCATCGCGGCGATTCCAAGGTCATCAGTCTTCATACTGCCGCCTTCAAGTATGCGCGAGTGAGAAATTTATTTTCACATCCACTTTGCGTCGTTCGTCAGACAAAATCTCAAAATTGTATTCTTAGAGTCAGGTGCCTTTTCAATGCTCAAATAGTGCTAGGGAATTTAAAATTTCATGTAAGTGCTTTTATGAATAACTCAATTAGCAATTAGTGCATGTAGAAATGGTTTAGTATCATCATATAGAAAATGCTAAAAATTAATCGTATCTGAAAATTTAAATATGTAATGGTGTTTTCTGATTATATCGCATTTTGAAAATTTAGCAGTAGTTTATGAAAATGATTAGAGTTTTATGGTATCAAAAAATTTAATTTCCCAAAATTACGTTTAATAAAATCAAAGTTTTGTAATTGTTTTATTTAGGGAAGGTTATCAAAAACTACTGTACTAATTATTATATTTTGAATTTTGTTTAAAAATACATTTTAATTATATTAAGAATGAGCTAAATGGAAAAAAATGAATGAAATAATTTTGAAATATTAGAACAGAAATGCATAGTGACAAAAAATATCTTTTAAAATCCTCTTCAAAATTTTGATTTTTCTTAAAATATTTTTTTCAAATATAAATTTATTTCTTCTTTTAAAAATATTTTGCATTTTGAAAATAGTTCCCTTATCTTAAGAATTTTTATTTTTCAGTAAACATTTATACATGTTTTTAACTTTACCCATTCTTAAAAGTTTTTACATCATTTGTCGTTATCATTTTTTGAAGTAATCATTGTGCGATTAAAAGTTCATTTTATACATGTCTTCTTTAAAAAAAATACGAGTAATTTATAGCTTTTTATTAAAAAATTAGAATTTTCCTCAAAATGTCCTCATTCGGGTTTAAAAAGGTTTTTAATACATATCTTATTCTCATCATCTTTTCGGATATTTCATTTTTATTTGAAATTTTGAATCTCCAGTTTGAAAATCTGAGCCTGTAAATAAAAGGAGGTTATGAAAATTAAAAAATCGAATTATTTACTTGTTTTATATCTTTTCGTATTAGAATATACATTTCCTTTTTATTACCCTTCAGTTGGCTTGGCTTTGGTATTTATTAACTATTTTTGAGATTTTTTTTCAGCTTCTCCGTCCTGCTTGCGTGTAATCCGAAGCTTCTTGTCTGCTCAGTTGTGGTTATGTTATGTTATGTTACGTTATGTTGACCTGAAAAGGCTGCCTAATATTTACCCTAAGTAAGTAGATATTAGCCCCCTATACTAACTAGAAAAAAAAAAACATTCCGGCGTTCTCGAGTCGTGATGGAATCGTAACTCCAGACAACCTTACAAGTTCGCGGCATCAACGGCGCTCCTAATTTTCAGCGTGAAATTAGCTCAAGCAAAATGCATTGCATTACATGATATACATAGATGTAGAGGTGCATGTTTTATGGTGTTATCTATTGTAGTGGGTACAAGCATCATGTTTTGGGACATTATATATTGCAGTAGATACAAGCGTGATGTTCCCACGTTACAAACCATTTTTGCAAACATAATCTCTTTGCATCAGTGTTTACTATTAGAATTACGTTAGAACTATAAAATTGTTTACAAAGTTTACATTTAAGTATTGTTGCTTAGTTGCGCTGAAACTTTAGCAACTCAGTTTTGACGATTCATTATGTGCTGTGACGTATGTTTTTGAGATAACTGATTTGCAGAAATTACGTTATATATAGCAGTACATTGTTATTCACATGTAAAGATAGACCATGACATTATACATTGGGGTGGCTAGAAGCAATTTGTTTCTAGTTCTAGATCATATTTACAATCATGATTTGTTTACATTAATATTTACAAAAGTAAAAAAGAATATAAAATAATAATAAAGAGGACATAAATAAATATGTTTGGAAAACGAAATAATTAGCTCCATATGTATACTTATGCGTATTACGTTCTTTTAGATATTTCTGCGCATTTATGCCGATACATTGTCAACTTATTTTTGTCACTTCTTTATATGCAATTTCGCGTGTTTTTACAATAATTAGTTTTCAATAATTACATTTCATGATACATTATATTGTTAATACTTTACCAACTCAACCCCGTTAAGAGGCTGTGGGAAACTTCAGACTCCAAACACGCCACAATGACACGGCACATCATCTTAATAAAATTGGTATCCTTTCATCTAGTATATGTTAAATTTGCAGTTCAGGTATCATCAACGTATCTTCTTATTTGCCCAGAATTAGATAAAGAGTTCTCAGGACATGGTGAGATAAGTAAACTATACTGGAATGTAAGAGCTTTTATGAACTCTTTGTAAAGACTATATCTCTTATGTTCCTTTCCTTCGCGTTAAATTTTTAACTTTTTACTTCCGTTCCCATGTTCATTTATTCTGATTCTTACTTTTAATGTTCGTTCGTTGTTATTATTTATCATTGTTCTTGTGCGATACTTGAGCTATTTTATATGTTTTGGATTGATCTTTCTCATAAAGCCATATATGACAATAACTTTACCAACTCAATTTGAGAATTTAGACTAAACCTCTAAAAGGTGTAAAAGCTTCTCTATGAAGTCATTAATCTATACTTTGGAGTCGTTTATTATGCCTTTCGAGACGGTGCGCCTTTGTTTAAGATGTTCTCTCGGGATGGATGGGAGTAGAAAAGAGTCGTCCCATAGGCTGGAATGCAAGCGGACAGATTTTGTGTCAGCTAAGCCTAACTTTAGAAAACATTCATACACACATGCAAACCGTTTACGTCCTAACGTTATAACTTTTTACACTGTTTTAGATCATTACTTAAGCTATCATATATACTAAAATTAACGTTTAATAATCTTTTTCCTTTACTTTACATGAAAATATATATAAAAAAAATTCTTATTTTGAGAAATAATTTTCGCAAGCACTATGCAAATTATTCCGAAGTTTTAATTGACAAATGCATTAATAAACTTTAAAATTAATAAAAAAATTTAAGAAAGACTGTTTGCAAGAAGAAGTCACACAATCTTTCACTTGAACTGGAAGGCTGACACTCAATGAAGTCAGTCTCTGATATCGCTCTCTAACTGTTTAGAAAATGACTCATCACTCTCATTCATATCACAAATTGGCTCATTAGCGATTCTTCTGATAAATAACGCTTGTTCTCCATAACAGAAGTCAAGAATTTCCAAAACAAAAGTAATACAAAGCGTAATAGTGCCTCACATAGTCACCCTAAGACACCCTACATTGTAGCAAGAAAAGAATAAAAAAAGGATTCAAAGGGGGATAGAAACACAAAATTTTATATCATGTCGCAAGTTAAAGAAACGAGCTCTATCTGTTTATACTACTCACCCCCACCCGCAACAGCTGACACCAAAGTTACGCAGGATGCGATCAGATTCAAGGTATGGATCCTAAAACTGTATTCAGCTCAAAATTAATGGACACAGGACGCCATGGAAAGCAAGCTTGCTTCAGCCTCTCAGAAATTTCATTGCAACAAAATTTATTTAAAGGAAGTATAGTACCATTATATTGTTACCAAAAATTCGGCGGTTGCGCCTGTATGTAAGCTTTCCTGCATAGCACTAGGGTTGCCATAAAATAGTGTATGGCAGGGTTGCCAGATTGGCGACTTTATCGCCCATTTGGCGACCAAATAGGCGATATCCCATGGTCCAATCGGGAAGCTTCTAGAATAACTTCCTGTCGAGATATTTCTCGAAACGTGTCGAACTTAAAGAAAAGCTATATAAACCCTTGCGTGTCCGAGAGCGAGGAGTTAGTTGTTGCAAGTTGCGAGCAGTGTGATTAGTTGTGAGAATAGCTGCTACGCGAGAGTTCTGTGAACGGAAAGCAATCGAGATAGTGCTTTGCCGTGAAGCTATCTTTACAGTATAGCTTGAAAGTGGATTGGTGATTGTTCCACGGTGTTTTATTATAAGTTTAGTGTTGCCGTGAAGCTACCTGTACAGTTACAGCCTGAAGCTGTGTTGCTGATTGTTTCAGCGTATTTATTGTAGATTTTCGACGCTTTTAAAGGTGATTTTGGAACTGTGCTGTAAATAGTGATTCCTGTAAATAAATTGTGCTTTTTATTGTTCTGCATCGTGTTTTCATCGGATACTCTCAAATCTACGAACCCGTAAAAACGCAACAATATGACTACAACTGTTTCACGAAAAAAAAAAATATATATATATATATATATAAATTCAGATCTGTCTTTCATTATTTGACTCCGTGTTTGAGATAATTTAAGCTGAATAGTTGTAAAGGTACTTAAATCAATTACATGATTATTTGAATATAATGTCATTATTTATTAGCATATCTTGTAAAAGGACATTGAGGTATTTTGAATATAATTTTTTTGTAATCGCTCTCCATTCAATGATAATATCAACAAAATCGTTAAATCTAAATACTTGAAAAGTCAAAAATGCTATGAATGATATAATTTTTAAATTTAATAAGCTTTTTAAAATTAAATT
>KK114874.1:0-58790 GCA_000611955.2 Stegodyphus mimosarum | reverse complement strand
TAATTTATTTGGAAATTAGCCTTACGTATAATAAAATTCTGATTATTTGATACACAATTATATTTTGTTTAGAGTAATTTTAGAGTCAACAAACTAGCTAATATTTGAGACTATCTAATTATATATGTAATTCAATATATACATATGTTCAAGCAACCGGAGAATTGATAGGCTACTATAAATGAATTTTACGACTTTCACTAGATTTCTCACTTTCAATTCTTTTTATCTCTATATGTAATTCAATATATATATATATATGTGTGTGTGTAATTCAAACCAAAAATGGAATTAATCTTTGACACTTTACTTCCGATCTTAGGTTAGAGAATAAATTACCACCAAGTCTATTTAAACTGACCACTGTATTTTTGTTTTCGTATGCACATTGGTGGCCGAGTACGAGATCCGGTGTAAAAATGGTTTGCGCCGGAATTTTCAGTCCTTTTCTCATTTTAAAAATTGTTTCACGAAATTATCTCTTCTTTAAGCAAATAGCCGTCGAGCATTTTTCCAGAATCAATTTAATAACGATTTTTACACATTTTTAAAGTCAAATGAAACAAACTCTAACTATACATTTCGTTGCAAATCTCCAAAAATGAATTAATATTAAAATATGTTTGGGCAAAATTAGCACAGCATTATTAGCATTAGCGTACTCAGGGAAATATTTAATTGTCAAACGTTTAATGAAATTCTTACGATTTTAAGTAAAAGAAAGAAACCTAAATATTTTCTGGTAATAAGATAAGCATTTCAGCGGAGAATGCAGAAAAAGCAATGAATGAGTTTTTAAATAACATGACATTTAAAATATGTCGGTTTTTTTCCCATTTTAAGACTGCATGAATATTTAATAAAGATACTGAAAAATTTGGGACACAGCACAACAAAAGTTACTATATTTATATGCAAATGATAGCTTTTTCTCTTTTCCTTACTTCAAAAAATGTATTGGAAGATCTAAGACTTTCAAAAATGCCTTCACATAGTTCTTATTTCTCAGACATTATAATGATTGATCGTTTTCAGGCTAATAGTGAGAGTATTTGCACATTTTTGTGAGAAAAGAATGTTTTCTAGAAGGAAAAATATGCAGTAATTCTTAAAAATTGCCTAATATTAAATAAATTATAAAATTCCTGATGAAAAGTCCCAGAATTCTAAAGTTTTGTTTTTATCTTGCGCGTCCAATGTTACATCACCGATAAAAAAGTATAAGCGCCATTACAAATAATTTAACTGGAGTAAGCAATGAAGGAATTTATGACAGAAAGGACGAATAGGAAGACTTTTAGAAATGATGCCTATTTGATAATTATCTGTGCCGCCGGCTAAATTCGAAAGTAATAACAATTAGTTCCAATAATTAGTTCAGTTTGCTGACATTTGCATGAGAACAGAACGCGACAGGAATGTATTTAATTCCTGTTAAGTAGTAATAATATAAATGATATTCATTACTTAATATATTTGGCAAATTATTCTCTAATATAAAATTCTCATATTCTCTAAAATCCATTGTATGATTTTAATAATATTTCATGAGTAATACCTTAAAAATGAATGATAATTTTTAATTTGATATAAGCGAAGAGGCAAAATAAATAATTTTTAAACTTAAGCATAAATTCATGAAATAATGGAATTAGGTAATTTTCATAGTGATTCATGTCGTTGAAAATGGCTGTATTCTTTATGTTATAAATATAATCCATCTAGTAGTACACTTAAAAATTCCTATATAAGTATCGTCTGTCACTTAATAAGGAGAATAAAATGCACATTTTTATTTCCCGAAACTGAAACATTTATTAAAATTTTAAAACTTATAATCTATATGTATAAAGAAGAAAGTTTGCGTGTTGGTCGTTCTCTAATAACTGAGTCATTATTATAGCTATCGTCGCCAATTTTTCTACAATTCTTTTTTGGGTTCTGAAAAAGGTCGAAGTCCACTTTTTTATAAAAACAAATAGTTAGAATCAAATATATTAATTAAAAACGCTAATTTTCGCCTTCATTTCTCAAAGAATTGCATAAAGTTTTGCGACGATAGCTAGGTTGTGATGTTTGAGGTTAATCGTGAACAAACAGACATTCTTCTTTATATATATACACTATACATATACAATGTTACATTTTCGTTCCTGGTGGTAAAACTAGAAATATATCGCCCAGCTTTACAATAAAAGTGAATTTAAGTGAATGGCCTTCTTTTAATAAAAATATCTCCTAACAGAAGAACACACTCTCACCCGATTTTGTTACATCAAAGATCAGTATTTAGAGAAGGATTACAGCGGTATCCGTTCTCTCTGTTGTTAGATACCTTATTCTCGATCTAACTTAACTGGCATCGGGTACTTCCGCTAGTGTAGTATAAAATTCAGAGGTATAGGAACACTCCTACACATTATGTGCATTAACAAAGTTACTCGAACTTTTAACCCATTTATGAAATCCTGTAGCAAAATAACATTTAAAATATTCAGAGGCTGTTTAGTAGTTGTTACTAAATAAAACAATTTGTTTCTGTGTTTTGATCTATTCTTCTAAAGCGTATGCCATCCTATTCACTATTGTAGTTAAAACTTTATGTGATTTTCAGAGTTTTATTTAGTGAAATTTTTTCTTTATCAGTTTAACGTAAACTGATGTTACAATAGACTTTGTTCACTTTATTCATATTTATTTTCAATACCCTTAAAACTAGGAATTTCAATGAGAAATAGCTCTTGCTTTTATTTGCATTATTTTTATTATTTAACTATCATACTTCTTGAACTAGCGTATGTAATCCTCTTCGTAGCATACTTTACTTTGGCCTACTTTTTAACACCGAAAATCCTGATGGCAATGCAATAATGAATTAATTATTTATCCACTCTTGATATTGAAGGCAACTGCAAAATCATTTCCATAAAACTCAAATAACTCAATTTTTCTTGTTTTGTGACAAATCTCACTTGTCAGACCTCATCATCAGAACAAGCCCACGAAATGTTTCGTGGCAAGGAGTACAGATTACGCCTGTCGCTTAGCAAGAGCTTGGACACCATGTAGGAGACAGTACGATTTTGCCCAGTTCCAACCCAGGTTTGAGAGAGAGCACCCCGTGGGATGGATGCAGGGTCTCTCACTCTTCTTCCCCTACCAGAAAACTACATGAGAGGACTTTCGGCTATCCAAATATATAGAGTGCCTAATGGCACTAATACACTGTAAACTTACATACATTCATGTCTTCTCCGAGATTCGAACACGGGCCGTTCAGGGCATAAGTTAGAATCAGTAACCACTATCCCATTTGGGTAGCATTCGATTTCATATGCTGCAGAATTCGTCGTTCTTCTTCGAGCCGTATTTTAGGGGCTCTGGCGCCTTATCCCTGGAGATGGGACTTTTCATTTCACTAAGTAGAAGAAATGGATTTGCTCGAACCGAAGTCCATCGCCGCTGTTTGCTTGGATTAATTTTTGTAGACTCATTCGGATTTTTGAAGGAAGAGATCTGTGTATTACCATTATACTACGAAGACACGCAGAGAGAAGTGATAAAATACCTTATATACTCTCCCTTTTAAAGGGCGATTGGGTATTAGGGGACCCAGTCGTAAAATCCTGGTGGTGAAGAATCATCATCCACCACCTTTTAGTTCGGGCACCACTGTAGAGTCATTAGGTTATTTGGAAGCAGGAGACATGAAAAATGAGCAATACTCTCGCCGGGGTTCGAACCTGAACCTCTCGAATACGCGCCAAGTGTGCTACCGTTACACCACGAAGGCATGCTGGAGGGAGAGAGAAAATACCTTGTATCTTAATAAAGATCTAATTTATGCTTTGGGTATGGTTCTGGACGTGCACAATAACCAACGAAAATGCTTATCTAAAACACATGTATGTGACATCAGTCAATAGCAAAATTCAATAAATTCTTTTAGTAAAATATTTAGTTACATTTAGTGAATTTATATCTCTTCTCAGCATTGTACTCTTCTAATATCTACTCCGTCCAGCATACATGTTATCTGGAAGCCGTCAAATTTTAAGTAGTGTATTCGTGGTCTTTGTTCCTTTACCTCGTTTCGATAAGATTACTTTGAGAATAGTAATATGCATTTAAATTTATTAAATTAATTTAATTTTAATTTATTAAATTTTTGACTCATACTTTATTTTCTATTGAAGCTCTTTTTTATTTAGTTTTACTTTTTCCCTCTAGTAAAATGGTATATGAGGTATTAGTAGTATATGAGGGATTAAGTTTATGCAAAGTTTGAGATAAATATATTTTTTAAGCACGCTTATTTCTTTCATTTTGATACTAAAGCTTTTCAGTTACTGTAATAGTATTCCTTTTTTTTACATTCTTCGTTTTTACATCAAAGTACATTTAGGCGAATCTATATATTAATACACAGAAGAAACTAGACTTTCTGATAAATTGGTGGACCCATTTATGCTATATCATATATCTTCTTCTAAAAAAAAACTCAAATTGTATAAAATGGTTTTGATAAGAAAGATGTCTCCTTAAGTATTTTGTGCACATTTACCCTAACCTTTTTCTAATTCTTATGATGAAAATTACATGCAGCTCTAATTCCAGTAATTCATTATTATTATGTTTTGACAATTTCCTTTATTGCAATACGAAATCAATAACTTACAGGTGAAATTGGAAAAGTTTAATCAGCAGTAATATAGTTGAACTGAATGAATGTTTACAAATCTGTGCAACTTACAACAACTATGAAATTAAAAGACAAACGCGTAGCAGTTTTTTCTTTCAATTTCTATGATATTTAAAATTTTTTTAATTACATAAAACTTTAAATTTAACTCATTTCAAACACTGAGCTTCATATTGTTTTTGCGCTGATATCAAATTTAATTTTATAAAAATTGCTATTATTTTACATGTCTAAAAACACATAATTAATAATTATTAATTTATAACAGAGTTGGCTTCTTCCAATGTTTTACAGAGTTTTATTTAAGTAATCAGTTACTTATATGCTAATTCTTTTCTGCCCCTTTTTTGGGGGGGTTAAAAGAATAGGATAGTCAAACTTGGTTGTACAAGAATAATACTAATTAGAATGAATTTTAATAGCATGTTTATTCAGGCTTTCGAGAGCTCAGATTGGCAATGCTTGAATTCTGTTTACATAATGAATTTAAGTAACCTTGAAGCTGAGATTGTCTATATCGTATTTTTAATATTTGGTGAATGTAATCCTAAATCGTTAGAATTAGTGTTACACAAATTGGAGCTCTCTTGGAATTACATACTGTTAAACACTAACACTAGGTTTTTCATTTCAGATCTCACAAGTAGCAGTGAAAAATTTCGCCAGTTTTGAGTTTTATTTACCTGTTTACAAAACACATCGCCAAATATTTGTGTTTTCTTTTGCGTGGGCTATACGAAATCCCAATAGAGATGCTTGTACTTCCGTATTACTCCGTAGGCCGGGCCAAATAACGAGATTTAGCGCCAATTATGGATAGCTACTTCCTTTAGCATTCCTCAGTAACAGTTGGGGATTAGCGACGGCTCCCGAAATTTCCGCCAATGGTCAAGGTAATAAATTATACATAAGTACCGAGCTACTACAATTGTGAAAACGATATTGCTAAAAAATTGGGCTGTGATCGGACTGTATGTTTGACCATATTGAGCCTAATATTACAATTCTGCCTCTCATAAAACATGCTTAGTATCTAACAATAGTCGACTAAAATATAGGCACTACATTTTCATACATGACATGTTTTCATTGTTCGTATCATCCTAATATCCTAATAAAAGTATTCTCTGTGTTTGTTTTTTAAAATTACTCTTCCTTTTTGAGAAAAACAAATGTGCAGACTAAAGACTAAAATGCGGAATACTTAGTGACATCTTACAATACATTGGCTCAAATTTGTTTGCTCTATTTATTTTCCATTTTAATTGATTATGGAAAAATATTCAAGCAGCACCTGCCGAAAGGAAGGGGAACTTCTTTGAAAATATATCCTAAAAGAAAATTCGTAGATTCGTCACGATATTCATGAGGATAACGAGGGAAATGGCAATCTAATCGACTCTTTCATCAGGATTCGAGTTCGGGTAGAGACTACCAGTCTTCAATGTATTTAACTTCTCAGCCACTGGTGGGCGTCGTCGTTTTCTGTAATTTCCTAATTCTATATCTTCCTCCTATTTTGTTATCTAAGAAATCCATAAGATTTTAAGGGACTTGCATGGTTGTTCTTCTTAATTTTCATATGACAAGATAAGTGAATGTTTATCTTTAGAAATCTGCAGTCGTAATTTTTTTATCCCCGTTCGCTTCGCAAAGTTTTTGTGATTCTTAATTTGATGAAAAAGTTATAAACTAACACTTTCTAAATGCAAGTCAAATACTGGTTAACCATACATTTGTGCAACATTTCTTAACCATACATTAGGAATTTGTGCTCAGGTGGAGTTTTAAACACTCAAGCTTGGGCTTTCTCTTTATATTTCTCTTTGTTCTTGCAATCGTGCTCATACGGAAATTGAAAGTATTTACGCATCTGGAATGAAATCCAAAGAGTAGAACTATTGCTTTCAGAATTCTGCAGAGTTCGCAATGCTGAGAAAAAATTTATTTTAAAATTTTAAGATCTTTATCATATGATTCTCTCATAATTGTACAATAAATAATGTACTTTAATTAAGAAAATGAATTAATTTTAGATACCATTTTTTTACGACCTAATTCCTTTATTTGGAACTGTGTTGGTTCCTTCAAATAATGAATGTACACATTTTCGCCGCCCAGACGGTATAGTGGTTAGGGCAGCCGACTGCAGTACCAAAGGGCTTGGTTCGAATCGCAGAAAAGGCCTATTGTAAATGTTTCATAGTTCACATGTTCCTTCATAGAAGGCAACGGTGGCCGCCTGTTATGTACCTCCACAATAAAATTACCGTCATTTCTGGCCTTAAGAGTGGCCAGTGTCGAATAGATACGTGACCGCAATGAGTTAAAAAAAGATATGAAAAATAAAGCTGTAATATTTAAAAAACTCTTTCTACAAAATGCACATTTGGTGCTTTTAACAGCAGCTACATGCTTTTGCATCTTTTTTTATTTGTCTTTGAAGGTTAATGATAATAATTCATGTTGGTCTTTAATTAATTAAGATCGTTGACAAGATCATTCAAATTGGACTAATTAAAGATCATTCAAATTGGACTAATTAAAGTTCATTCAAATTGGACTAACTAAAGATCATTTAAACTGGGCTTTAATTTAATTAAAGTGTACACGTGTTGAAAAAGAAGTTAAACTAATCTCTAAGATCGAGCAATAAAAAGAACGAAGGTTCTTTAAAAAAAACTAAATAAATATAAATCAAGAAGATATAAATACAGACAGGCAAATTTCATACTCCGAAATTTAAATTAGCGTCACAAAATGCTCATGCATAAATATTATTAACATTTTTGAAACCCAACTGGTAATCAAGGCCTTTGAGAGAAATAAATAATAGATAATAGCAAGGTTATGATAAATAAAACTTCATAACAATTAAGTTAATTTCCTTCAGGGTTATTGAAAAATAAATAGCTTGCCTTAAAAATAATATACTGTTAATTCAACCTATTTCAGGTTTATACACGTCATTATAAGTAGACAAAACCATCAATATTCTTCATGGGAACAAAATGTTGAATTTTAGAGGAAGGAAAAAGGTAAACCGAGGAAATTAATCCTCAAACTGCTTAATTTCCGCGCACGTAATACGCTGTTGTTTGTCACTATATGTGAGTTGTGATTCATAGCAGGTGTTCTATGTTATTAATATTCATTTTGACGTTCCGCGTCACTTACATTTAAAAGCAGGAAGCAGTTGTTTAATTAAAGGAGGATATATTTTCATAGAGATGTCTGCTTTATAAAAATTGCAGTTCCTTTTCACTTTTTTCATAAATATTCATAAGTAGCTACAGCAAACTCATGTTGCACAGCATTCAGCATTTTCTGATAAAATTTTATGAAAAGAGAAATTGTATCCGACGCGTTTTCAGTAATATTAATTGCTGTCTAAAATTTAGTATACACAATGTCACAAGGAGCTACACCTGAAACCTCAACTGATATAATCAGTTAATTAACATTCATGGAATATTTAATGAATTATAGATTCTGGGGAGGTTGTTGGAAACAATGTGTAAGATACGTACCAAGGTAATGAATGCATTTTTCTTTACAATCTTAAGATGTGCATACCAGCTCTTGAAAGCATACAAGTACTGCCAGAGTAAAAGAGGTTAAAAGAATAATAAAAAAATAACAGCCTGGCTTAACTATTCTTGTTCGATTTCAGAAAGTTTTTTTTTAAATTTTATTTTGCCATTCTTCAAAATGTGTTCCCAATTCTGTCACATTCTTTCACTAAGGTCTGTCACAGAGGTCATTTAGTAAACTCATGCTCAAGACATAAATATTTTCCCGATAAAACACTTATCTTCTATTTCTGCTTTTTACATAATGGCTTTTGTGAGGGCGCCGGTGAATCTACCACGTCCATACCAGATAGTTTTATATATATATTTTTTGTAAATAATTCGTCAATAAAACAAGTTTTAATTGGATAGTGCTTTGCTGATGTATCTCTGCAGCTCGAGCATAACGAAAAAGCACGCCCGTTATTGTTACAATGGTGGCAGCGGTGGGATGCCACAAGAAGAAATTTAAAGAAATATATTAGGAATGAATTTCATCGAAGTGTTGGGGGAATGTTCATCATATGAAGCGGGTGAGTGATGTTTGCCAAATATTTATTTTTTATTAGTTGGGATCCTCTTTTAAGATTTCATAATAAGAAGTATGCTTAAGTTTTAAGTATGATTATTAATTTAATAAAGTTCTGTTCTCGAATAATGTGAATTTTCTATGTCACGTCAGTGATGAGTATTAAAAAGTATAAAACTGTTTGCGTCAGCAAATGAGAATAAATTTCTGCATCAGCAGTATTGAATCGAATAGTATGATTGTTGTGTATCACGCCAGTGATAAGTATTTAGAAGTTGAAAATTGTTTGCATTAGTAAATGAGAATAACTTTTTTACGCCAGTAAAAAATAAATAAATTTCTGCGTCAGCAGTATTGAATTGAAATTTCAAAGTATGCAAATGGTTATATGGTATTCTAAAGTGTTAATAATATTGTTTTTACTTCAGTGAAATAAATATTATTTCTCGGAATGAAATATTTTTAGTTGTATTGATCATTTTATGATTTTGATTTACTTTTATGATCATTTTATGATTATTTTAATGCGTTATTATTGTTCATTTACATGGGTAAAAACACTCACTAAAAACTGTGTGAATTCATGTGTTCTTTGTCTCGAAAAAAAAGTGATTTATTTGAAGTAGAGTATTAGCTTGAGTGCATACGTAGTATATATTTGTTTCGATTTAGATTCTCGCTTGGAGTCGGAAAGTCTGTGGGTGTGGCCTTGGTAAAAAGAAAAAGAACCACACGTGAACAAGATCGTTACTCATTTTTTTGCTTTTTGATTTTTAGAAATGAGATAAAAACTGGCTCTTTAGCGTACCTTTTTTTTATTGACTGTTGTAAATATTTTTTTATTATCTCGAACTTTTATTTGGATAAAGCTGGTGAAAGTTTAGTTTGAATGAAAGAAAAAAAATTAGATATATGTAGAACATATTTTAAAAGTTCTATTTATGTTGATAATTTCATTGAAAGGGATTATTACAGTTTAATATATTTGGATTTTTTTTTCAAGTGTTTTGATTAAAGGTTGGAAAAGAAATTGATGTTTGAATTTTAAATATATGGTGGCTAATTCAGTTTGATGTGAATGTGTATATTGTAATAATGGAAAGAATTGCATAAATTAATGCTGTTTGCGAGTTCATTTGGAATTTAATTGATCTGTACTACAATTACTATCTGTATTTACAAATTGAAATGTTATCATTATAAATGAATATATTGACATAATTTAAATAGAAAGTCTTTGTTTAGAATCGTCATTTCAAAGTTATGTTTTGATTCTTTTTTTTTAATTTGAATATAATTGGGTTTAATTCATTGTATGCTTATTTTATCATTTAACAAGTCATTTCCGCAGTAATTTAACTTATGATTTTCAGTTCGAAAATCTAATTTTGGTTGAAAGAAAAACAAAACTTTTTCGGAATTTGTTATTTTCGAAATCTTAATTTTTTAAATTCATTCAGGCGTGTTAAAACATTTTAGCATTAAGTATGACTTACTTCGCGAAAGGAAAAAAGTCCGATCTTTTAGTTTTGGCCTCAGAATTAGGCATCGCGTTCGAACCCGATGTCACGATAGTGAAAATTCGAGAGCTCATTACTGGAAGTGCTTCATATGATGAAGAATTTACTAAAATGTTGTTAGACACAATCATCAGTACTAGAAAAGAGTTAGAGGCAAACGAACGGGTTAGGAAAGAAAAGGAAGTGGAGGCGGAGAAGTTACGATTGGAAAATGAAGTTAAAAAGCAGCAAATGGAATTTGAGCTGGAGAAGTTGCGAATAGAAGCAGGTTTAAGAGTGCCGGAAATAGAAAGATTAGTTCCAAATAAAATACAGTTGGAACTTACCAAGTCGATGCCTCGTTTCGATGCAAAGGAATGTGATATGCCGTTATATCTTTCATTGTTTGAAAGACAGGTCAAGAGGATGAAAATTGAAGAAAACGATATGGTTTCATATCTGTTACCTCTTATGCCTTCGGACATTGTAGAATTGATTGCCAGAATTCCAGAAGAAGAATTTGGAAACTATGAATACGTGAGAGAAGTGTTGTTAAAGAAATTCAAAATGAATGCAGAAGGATTTCGGCAAAAATTCGTTCAGCACCAACGAAGTCCCGATAAGACATGGCGAGATTTTGTCTACGAGGTAACTAACTATTTCCAAGGTTGGATCGACGGACTCGAAATAACTGATTTTGGAGGACTTAAGGACCTTATAATCACCGACCAAGTTAAGAAAAGAGTTCCTATGGAAGTAAGAGACCATTTCGTCGATGAATGGGGAAAGATAGTTAAACCATCACTTTTGGCCGACAAGCTTGACGAATACGAAAGTGTACGCAAGTCGTTTAAGAAACAAACAGGTGCACCGCTTAAAGCTCCGACCCAAACTTATAACAAGTATCCATTGCAACGGGACAGCAGAAGATATGAGAATCATGGAACGCCTCGTGCTGAAAACAAGCATGTGAATTTTAATTCCCAACAAGAAGTTTCTAAAATTCGTCCTAAGTATGTGTGCTATTTTTGTGGTATGGACGGACATGTGAAGAAGTTTTGCCCAAGACTTTCAAAAAATAAAACGGAACAAGATGTAAAGAAGAAGTTCAACGTAAATAGAGCTGCAGTGGAGATCGGTGAAGAAAAGAAGGAACTAGAGCAATCTAAAACGGCTGTAGTGGCCAAAGTAATGTCTCACAAACGAAACATAATTGGTGAAAATTTGTGTAATTTAGAAAGAATCCAGATAAATGTTAATGGAAAACGAGCAACCGCTCTGGTAGATTCAGGAACTGAAATTACAGTGGTTAGAAGTAATATTGTAGAAGATTTCCCCATGGAGAATAAGCCATCAATTTATATTAAAGGAATTTTCGGACCGGCAGAGAAATGTCCGTTAGTAAACATACCAATGAGTTTATATATGGGAGGTACGGGTGACGTCGTGCATCAAGATGTCCTCTGTGCAGTAGCTCCTTCCCTCGTGGAAGATGTTCTCTTGCCGCCAGAAATCAAAAATGTGCTAATGGGAACCAATATTTCGGAATCGAAAATACCCGTAATAGACAATGCCAGGGTTGCATGTGAAGAGTTTGAAGAAATACGTAAAAAACGAGAAAATGAAGATATCCTTGCTGACGAATTTTCAACGAATGAAGCTTGTGTTGCCGAAGTGGAAAAAACTTCGATAAATCGTACGAAAACTGAAGAATTTCTTCAAGAACAAGAAACCTGTAAAGATCTGGAGGAAGCTAGGAAAAATGCAAAGGAAGAAAAAGGAGGATTTTATTTCAAAGACAAATTTTTGTTCCATACAGAAAAAATTCTGGGTGAAACGGTAAATCAATTGGTTTTACCAAAATGCCGAAGAAAGGAAGTTTTAAAACTGGCGCATTGCTCTGTATTTGGTGGTCACATGGGAGCAAAGAAGACTGTTATGAGAATAAGATATTCTTTTTATTGGACTGGACTTTCAAAAGACGTAAAGAACTTTTGTGAAGCTTGCAAAGATTGTCAACTAACAAGGAAAATTAAAATTAAAGATCGAGCTCCTATAACACCTGTAGCAAGACCCGAATTGCCATTTCAAGTGGTAAACATTGATATGATAGGACCAATTGATCCACCTAGCTCAAAAGGTCATAAATATGTGTTGTGCCTGGTAGATCAGCACACAAGATGGGCCGAAGCTGTACCATTGACCAGTCTTACAGCCAAAGCAACATGTGAAGCTCTGTTGTCGATATTCATGAGAACTGGGGTGCCTAATATCATTGCATCAGACAATGGGACTAATTTCAACTCTGAGCTGACGAAAGAGTTTGAAAAGAGAATGGGATCAAGTCCAAGATTTTCTACGCCCTTGTATCCTCAATCCAACGGACTAGTGGAACGTTTTAATCAAACTTTAAAACGAATGCTGCATCATGTCATTCTCGATGAACCTCGAACATGGCACACCAAAATTCCTTTCATTCTTTGGGCCTACCGAGAAGTGCCAAATAGTACCACGGGAGTTGCCCCATTCCAGCTGTTGTATGGACGCAAACCTGAAGGTCCACTCTCAATTCTAAAGAATACGTGGACTGGACAGTTAGAAGGTCTTCAACATGACACAACTCCGATCTCAGTATATATGGAAAACCTGAAAATGAAATTGGAAGATGCTGCTTTGAGAGCCAAAATAACCTCTCAAATCGAACAAGATAAGATGGCGCATTATCACAACTTAAGATCTAGTTCAAAGACATTTAAACCAAGTGACAAAGTTATTGTCCTTTTTCCAGACTCTAAAAATAAGCTGTTAGCTCGCTGGCAAGGTCCTGGGACTATTATGAAAAAGAAAAATGAACATTCGTTTCTTGTTAAGATGCCGGATAACAGTGTTAAACATGTGCATCAAAACAAAATTAGAGAATTCATCGCTGAATCTAACACCCTCAATGTTATCTTCGAGGGAGAAGAAGAGTTTGGGGATGTTCAAACCATTCCAACTAGTCATGCTGAAAGATTATTCCATGAAAAACTACATGACTTAAAGATGTCTTATTTGACAGCTAACCAACAAATTCAATTGATAGAGCTTCTTAAAAATCATCAGAAACTGTTTACAAGACCCTTGCAACCGGTGAATGTTGGAGAACATAGGATAGAACTTTTACCTAATGCCACCCGACGCAAACCACATTCTTATAGTGTTCCAATGTCATATCGATCAGAGGTAAGCAGGCAAGTACAAGAACTTCTTGATTCGAACCTGATCGAACCATCCGAAGCGGAAATAACTTATCCAATTGTGTGTGTTGCGAAGAAAGATGCATCAATCAGATTATGTGTGGACTATAGAGCTCTAAACACAGTGACAAAGGTTCCGAGTTTCCCCATGAAGGACATGCAGGAAATGATATTTACTGCGGGTATGGCTCAATATTTAACATGTCTAGATTTACAAAAAGGGTATTATCAAATAAGAATGAATGAAAACTGTAAAGAGTTAACTGCTTTTTCCACTCACGATGGAACATACCAGTGGAAAGTTATGCCTTTTGGGTTGTCTGGCGCATCTGGCACTTTCCAGAAGGTTCTGAATCAGGTGTTAAGGGATCACTCTTCCTATGCTCAAGCATATATTGATGATATAATAGTTTATTCGGAAACCTGGGAGGAACATTTAACACATTTAAAAAGTGTCCTTACAGAATTAGAAAATTATAAATTTTCTGTTAAACTGGAAAAATGTACCTTTGCAGCTAAAGAAATAAAATTTTTGGGTCATAAAATAGGAAATGGTAAACATGCACCGGATAACGATAAAATTTCAGCTATAAGGAAATTAAAGCGACCAACTACCAAAAAGGAAGTTAAATCAGTTTTAGGATTAATGGGTTTTTATCGAAGTTACCTACCAAATTTCGCAGAATTAGCATCGCCTTTAACGGAGTTAACTAAAGGTAAAAAGTCGAATGATGTTAATTGGGGGAAACGAGAAGAAGAATCTTTTCAGCGCTTAAAGAATTTGCTTTGTGAAGTCACTGCATTGTCGACTCCCGACTGCAGTAAACCTTTTCAGATTCATTCGGATGCATCTAACTATGCAATGGGTTGTTGTCTCACGCAAATTGATGATAAGGGTAATTATAAACCTATAGCTTTTGTCAGTCAAAAATTTAATAATACGCAGAAAAATTGGTCGACAATAGAAAAGGAAGCATATGCGGTTTTATTTGGTCTTAAAAAGTTTGATAAATGGCTACATGGTACAGTAGTCGAGATTATTACCGACCATAATCCTTTGAAATTTTTAATTGAAACAACTCCTAAGAGTCCCAAATTGACAAGGTGGGCATTAGCATTACAAAGATGGAATTATAAAATAATTCACCAACCTGGTATTTTCCATCTTGGGGCAGATGCTCTATCTAGGTTTGAAAAGGATGAGTGAGTTTCTCGTACGTCATTCTTTGATGTGTATTGTGTTTTCAAATTTTTATTTTTACATATTTGAAGTGTAATATATGTATGTAAATGATTAGTGAGGTGTACGTGGTGTCAATTTTTTTTGGATCCCACTAACTATTGGTTATTTGGTGAATTTTTTTTCTTTCTCTCTTTTGGCAAACATCTACTCATGTGGATTGTGGACTAATTTCAGCTTTTATTTGTGATTAACTAATGATACCATTTTTTTTTGTTTCTGTCTGTGTTCCTACAAGCAAATATGCAATGTCAAGACTGTTTAAGTAAAACAAGCCTCTGTAGAAGCAAGTTTTACTCTTGGCGGCGGCGTGTGAGGGCGCCGGTGAATCTCGGGAAGAAGGGAAGAAAAAGAAAGCCACCGATAGGTGGCGCAGTGTGGATGGAAGAGGATAGTGGAAAAAAAATGAGACGCTTGCTATGTGTAGATAGTTATATATATATATTTTTTGTAAATAATTCGTCAATAAAACAAGTTTTAATTGGATAGTGCTTTGCTGATGTATCTCTGCAGCTCGAGCATAACGAAAAAACACGCCCTTTATTGTTACAGCTTTATTCTTCGCATTCTTAATGTCCCACTTTTCATCAAAGTAATGAGCACAAACAAATCATGAAAATTACTAAGAGTTTATTTCAATCTTATTTATTCATTGTCAAATCTTGCACAGTTAAAAAGATGATGCAATTTAATAAAGACTTTCGTTTTTATAACATTTTTAAAACTCTGTTTTCCAACAGTAATTTAGCCGAGAAGAAAGCTGAACGCTGATACTTCAACCGTGATTAACTCCTGGTGAACGGACTGGCTACATAGGGTTTTCGTAGTTTTGCACATGCCTAACGCCACTAGCATTTATTTCTTTGAACTTTTGTGGCAGCGTCGCTCTCGCGGCATTTGAGATCGTCTAGGCAAACATGAAGAGAGCTTGTCTCTTATGTTCTCGATACTAAGCTGTGTAACTGTAATTATTTTGTAATTGTAAATAATTCTGTACATTAAAGCTTGTGTTGCAAAAATTACACCAGTCTATATTACACCAGTCCAGACGGATATTATGAAACACCCACTCTGTTAACCATCTTGTTGAACTCAGTTTTATTTATTCTTATATGTTGGCAAATTTTTCATTTTTACTTTCTTGTACGACGTAAAAAGGAAGCATTGTAATCACGAAAAATTTTGGGTTCAACGAAAATATCTATTTTGACCTCTACCGAATGCGATTTAAAGATGTTTTTGAGTGAGATCCTTAAGTAAGGACAGAATAAAGGACGCTTCCCCCCCAAATGATTATAAAACTTATTTAAAATGGATTCTGAAGAGATTTTTTTCGTGTGCGTGCGTACGCACGTATGTACCTCGCATAACTCAAAAACGAATAGCCTCAGAACGTTGAAATTTTGTGCATAGGGCTGCTATAACATATAGATATACACCTCGAATTTTAGTTGCAATCGGTCGCACCAAAAGTATATAAATATATGTATGTATACATCCACTCTGTTGCTAGTCTCAGTGAGCTCAGTTTCTTTATTCTTATGAGTTTGTATATTTTGCATTTTTTGCTTTAAAAATGATTGAATTATTTTGTTCTTATCTTTCGGTTCAATGTTTTATGCAATTAGTTAACCTGCATGCAATAATTGTCGAATTATCAAAAATTTAAAAGTTTTTTTTAAGTGTGGCTAAGCCTAATTTTTGGTTATGATAGCGGCAATATCTGTTTACATTTGAATCGTAGCAGAATATTGGATTTGTTTAGAATCTAGAGAAACTAAGCTTCGCAACAACAAAGTAACATCTTCTTTTATTATTGCGAAATTAATTATGCTTGATTCATTCTGGAAACTAAGTTATTAGCTGGTTTTTGCGTAGAAACTGTAATTTTAATTCTAAAAATTGTGTTTTTAATTGTTTTAACTGTACTTGGTGTTCTATGTTTTTCTATATATTTGAATTTTTAATGAAAATATTTTGAATTTTTATGTTTTTTTTTGCCTTATTGCAAAGTGAGAACTGAATTAATAAGTAGCGCATGTGCATCAGGTAAGCGGCGCTGAATCGTCTGTGAAAAACTGTTTTTCATTTGTTTAATTTCTTTTATACATCGTTTTAGATTTATTATAGTATTTGAATAGAGCTTGTTGTAATTTTTCAGATGCTATAATTTTTACTCACTTTGATTTATAAAATGAATGACATGTAACGCTGTCAAGTGAATCTAGCGCCGAAGTGTGGCTATGGTAAATAAATATATTGAATTTTAAAAAGTGCATTTATTCTATTGTTGCAAAAATTACACCATTCTACCAATTTTGACGAATATTACGAAACACCCACTCTGTTAACCATCTTGTTGAACTCAGTTTTATATATTCTTATGTATTGGCATTTATTGTGGTTTATGCGCTATCGACGAAGTAGATTTAATTCAAAATTCGTTAAATGTTAATTCAATATGTGTAAATGAAATGCAGGAAAATTCCGTATAATTAAATAATTCGTACAAGGAAGTCATGTGGTGTATACGTCAGATTTTTTATTTTAAAAGTGTCTGAATTATGTTGTTCTTATACTCCGATTAAGGTTTTATTGCCTTTAGGTCGTCTGCATTAAGTAGTTATAGAATTATTAACAATTTAATATTTTAAGTAATGCTAAGCGTAAAGAGGCCTACATTTGTTTGCATTTGAAACTCTTATTAGAAAATGAATTCGGTCAGTTTGTGCACCAACTCCAGAGTCTTTTTGCCGAGTGGGACCAAAAGTGAACTTTCAATTTTGGGCATGGAAAACTCTGTCCGCTAGCCGAATTCTTGATTTTGCGCAGAAACTCTAATTTTAATTGTAATTTTTTTCTAAACTATTTTTACTGTATTTGTTTTTTTTTATGTTTTTCTGTATAGTACAATTTCTAATGAAGATGCTTTGAGTTTTATGTAATTTTGCCTTGCTCCGAAGTGAGAATTGAATTAACTGAACGAGAAATGTATCTCTAATGAAATTCAAGTACATAAGTTTAAATAAAATGCAGCCAAAAATGTGCATAATTTAATAGGCCGTACAAGGAAACCATGTGGTGTCCACGTTAGATATTTCATTTTTTGTTATATCGATACTAGTCCATATGATCTGATAGCTGGAGGGATCCAAAATACGTGGTATTCATTTTCTCGAAGAAATAATGCTAAAATCTTAATCAAACATATCCTTTAGCAAATCGAATAAGAAAATTAACTTCTCTGGTGGCGTCTAGAATCCTATAAAATTTAATCAGTCCTTGAACATAGTCTTTTTTTTAAGAATCTTAAATCTAATCAAATATGTATAGTTTTCTCAAAAGCATATAGAACAGTAACAAAAAATGTAAAATTCATACAAATTATGAAGCAAATAAATAATTTATTTTCTTATATTCCCGCGGTCAAATGCTACCAGTGTTTTGTCTCTGATCTCTTACATACCTATAATATGACTTGCTGCGTTCTGAAGTTTCACATTAAAATGTTTTATTTCTGGGGTGTTTCCTATAAAACAAAATAATACATTTGCTAAGTATACACATGAAAATTTAATGACATATACAATGCTATTTACCATTACGTATCTAAGCTGCAATATTTCAGCTTTGTTCTAATTACTTCGATTAGCCACGTTGAATGAATATAGGCAAAATTGGGCAGTGCCCTGCTGTTTCCATTTTCAAGATACATTTTGAAGGTTATAGGACTAATAAATGTTTCCTTACATTAACTGTGTGAAAGTGATCATAGTCTGATTGTCAAAGAGCGTCAATGATGCATCAATGAACAGATGCCTCAATATTATCGAGCCTCAGTGACGCCTCAATGTTACACAGCCTCAATATCATATGCCTCAATGAGTTAAGCGATAATGTCTTGGTTACGGCAACTGTTTTCCAAGAAATGAATTATTCACTCAGTATCTTTGCAATTGATCTGCATTTTGAACCTTATTATACCTGAATAATAAATATATTTTCCCTCTATGTATGCCAACTTCATACCATAGTTTATAGCCACATAATATTGATTTGGTGTAACAATAATGCAATAATAGAGGTTATTTGAATTTACCTTTAAATTTGCGGATTTCAACTGTGTGGAATTTAAATGTGATCTTCATATAAGAACATATATTGAGGAATACAGATGTTCGTTAAAAAATATTTGGTACTTTTAACTAATTAAGATGAAATAATATATCATGCACGAATGAGTTTTGTTATCAAAGTTCTGCCATTAGGATTTTCCAACCCAAACCACTGGTACATTTTTAATGCATATCTAGGAGCGAATCAGTATATCTAAATCATATTACTCAGAAGGAATAGGACAAACAGCCAACATGAAAGCGTTATTTCGATCCAAGCACAGAAAGTTCAAACTTGAAATGTGCTAGGATCTAGAAAGCTAGAAAGAAAAACCTATTGAACTATTATATGTACCTAGTGGGCAGTTAATCCATTCCTCTTCAGCTCATTCTATAGTTCTCTTAAAATCGCCATTTATTCGTAGCAAAGAACCAGTTTAATGATTAAAAAGAACATTTGATTAACCCATCAATAACCAAGATGGTTGCATAGAAGATTTAGTGGTTTTCGTCATGTGTAATGTAAAGAAGACTGTTTTCTTTAGTTTCTTTAGAAAACAGTCCATGAAAGTATCCTTCCTATTTGACGGATAACCTAGAACTGATAAACCAACATCCGCTCCAGATCAAAAAGTTGTGAAGTTGTTTGGCTACTTTCATGGTTTTTCTCTCGATGTAACTTCCCAGCTATGTAACTTCCGACCAAGCCAGTTTCGCTTAAAACGTCCTAAAAAAGAAGGATTCTTCCCTTTAAGACAGATAGGCCTTTTGTGCTTTGCCTTAAGCATTAGCCTGAGCCTAATCTGAACTTCAATATGTAATCTAAGTTTCCCACAAAACTTTCTTCACGATGTCATTCATCTACTCCGAAAATAGCCTTCACGTGCATTGCATATCCATATAAGTGGAGAAACGGTAAATCTTTCTTCTTTTGAGAAAATGCAATTATTTTGTATTTAGGGCCACTGGTGGTTAGTAGTCTGACTGCATGTAAGGTTTCGTAGTTTAGGTTTTCCGCAAGCGAGACCCTCGGCCAATTTCTGAGCTGTGGTTTTTTTCATAATACCTTAGTTGGCGGAACATAATAATTCACTACAAAATGTATTTGCCAAGCATTCGGCTTGACGTAGGACTTGCTTGGTACTTGGACATTAGATTGTGGAAAATGCCAATGCCTTCTTGTCCAAAGACAGGACGGTTATTGTAGAAATTTTTGTTTTTGCTTATTGGTAATCTTGACTTGCATATCTGATACTGCATAAATAGTGAATTGACTATAGATTATAATGATCTTGTAAATGAAATTGTATTCTGGTAACTAATACCTTTTCATAGATTTTGTCTAGAGAAGGCAGAAGACAAACTGGATACAGCGATTTTTTATCTCTGTAGTGCTTCTTCTACTTTAGAAAAAAAACGATCTCGGAATTTAAGGTTCGGGGAATAGCCAAGCAGAAATTTAGCGTTTAATCAAATAAGAAACTAAAGTTCATACTTATTAACTTAAGTTGAAATAATAACTTCGATTTATGAAGATCGAGAAATTTAGCATTTATTTAGCATTTAATTTAGCATTTATTTATTTAGCATAGTAAATTTAGAGTCGTATTATTCGTAGATTGACCCATCTCGGCAACTATTTGGACCGATGAGAAATTTTTATTACCCCTGACAATTTTCCCAGTAGCACCGGTATAAAAACTGATGATACGTACTTTATTAAACTATCTAATGTGACTAAAATTTTAACGTAAAACGTAACTTATAGATTCATATGGAGGTTACTACAATCTATTTGAATGTTAGTTATACGAGCAATCCTTTCCACAACTGTATCAATTATATCAAAAGCTAAGTGACAGGGAGTGGATCGTTATGTATGACATTATAAGTGGATGGAACTGGACCTTTTAGTACATTGCGAGATTTTTGTGTAAAAATGTAAGACTGAATGTAATACATTAAGAGAGAAAGGGGTAAAAAATTGGTAAAATTCCTCATTTTGAAGGAACAAGTATGAGTTTTATAAATTTATACAATTTTATAGAACATCATTATGTGCTACGGACTTTTGCAGATCATCTAAAGAACTATAGTACATAAAGAAGAAAATTTCAATCTTTATTGAGATAAAAGCCATCTCATACGACAAAGCAAAGAGCTATATATAGCTTAAGGAAGAAAACAGAGATTAGACGAAATTCTCTTCACCACGCAAGACATATCAAGAACCAGCATGTTCTCTCACCTATAGTAGTAATTGCCGAGGGAGATGTTTATTAGCAAAATAGTCAGACTCCATTTATGAGGTTTATGAGCTATTTATAAAGTTCTTTAAGTGTGAGGGAAACAATTATGGAAATTTCTAGAAAACTTGATTCTAATACGTTCGAATAGATGTTTTCATCAAATTTCATGAATTTCACCAAACTGGTGTGAATTCATCACAATTGTGACAAATATCTTGACAAAATGATATGACAGAGTTACCTCCCAAGTCTGTTATGAGGTTTTCTATCTTCGTTTCTATGTGAGTGCTTCAACTCAGAATTAAGATTTATGGAATGCACAGCATGAATGACTATATATAAACACAGAAAGTGGGTACAGATTCAAAATTAAATAAAACGCACAGTTAATATATAATAAAAGATTTGCAATGTATTTAATTATTCCAATTAACCAGTTTTTTTATGTTCAGTGTCTATACTGTCATTTCTTTCTTTCCGTTTTCCTGCCAAAATGCAAATTTTAATTCGAGTTAGAGGGTTAAAGGGAGGTTTTATATTGTTTAGTTATAGCGTGTTCTGCCTGCTGAAGGCCGTGTTGCTAGTTGAATTTCTAAGCTAGCAATCTGCCTTCGGATTTGCTTTGTTGTTGCCAATAATGCTGGTCACGTAGGTGTAAGGTTGAGCCAAAATGCGCGTTAGTTATTTTTGTGTAGTCTTTGGCTAGTCTAAGATTTAGTTTACAGTTAAAATTCTACCTTTTGTTGTACGCTATAAATTCTGAGCTGGTTTTGTAAGCGCAAAACGTGCCTGCTGTTAAATTATTTGAGTTCTTAATAAAAGGGTATTTTACGCCCTTCTTACAGTTTCTCTCTGAATTCTGGGCATAGCGATAATTGGCTTAACTGGAGTCTTGACCTGATGAATGCGTGAATGCCTCCTAAAAGAATGAGACTCTACAGATTATATAAAATTAAATAATTGAGTACGTAAATAAATAAGAACAAATATTACCCAGAATGGCACAGTTATATATAATAAAAAAGAGAAAAAGACGTAGTAATGCTGATGGCGTAGCATATAGATAGCTTAGAACGTAGATGCATACTGAAGAGAAAGAATTCTGATTGCGTAGCATACTCAAATGTTGAATCCGTAATGACTTGGAAACTTGGCAGCCGAGTAAGATAAAATATCCATTTTTATTTTATTTGACATTTGTGGCCACAATTTAATTGGCACTCTAATCGTGCCTCTTTAATATTTATTTTGATATTAGTGCGATAGGAAGAGAGCATCAGCGAAACAGTGCCATTACAGGAAGATTGGCAGAAGCTAAAGTGCGCAATTATCCAATATGGAAGCTCACCAAAAGCAGGTTTTGGTTTAGGTTAGAAAGGTTTCTATTCTAGAAATTTTCAGTTTCGAACTAGCTACGCCATCAGCCTTACGCAAGCCATGTGACATAGATTAATCTAGAATGGCGCAGTCCAGAAAAGTTATTACCACTTTTCGAATACAGAGAAGAAATACCCAAATTAAAAATGAGGAATTAAGAGGCTATTGATAAATTAAATTATAAAGCTGATTTACATATTTTTAGACATATGTATACATATATATACTGGGTGATTCTCTATTATATATGTGTGTGTGTGTGTGTGTGTGTGTGTGTGTGTGTGTAATTAAATAATTATAAATATTTGCAAAAATATACTACAATATTTTAAAATTAAACATCTCATATGATATTCCCAGATTCATTTAATAACTTTTGATTTAATCTCTCGCAAATCCCAAAATGTTTCAAATAAACAATGCATTTCGGGCAATGTGTGCTCACATTTAATTAATATTCATTACTCTACTTTTTGTTACAGATAGCCTTTTTGTTAAAAACTGAAGATTTCTTCCCATCAGCAGTGATTGCGTGACGGAATCTCAATATTTTTTCTGAACCATGTTGCCAGACCTTAATTTATTCTTTCAGAAGTGTAAGAAACCGATCCCTTCAATTTTGACATTGTGCCGATAATAAATGGATTCGGCAGTAATGAGAGTAGGCCCATCGTTTTATTAATGTAACATTTTGCTTAACCTTAATTCTCCAACCAAGAGCTTGTACTCAAAACAAGGTTCCTCTCTTCTTTTTAATCTTTGCCCATTTTTCTTTTATCTCCGAAAGCATTCACGATTTTGTTTTGTTTATGCCTTTTTTCTTCATACGGATTTTGAATGTTTATGATCGTCCTGGGGATTGGATATTTTTTTCTAGTTTTTGCATACTCATTTCGATTCGATTGAAAGAATTTATGAAAACCTTTGACGATGTTAATGTGATGTTGGTATCATGCCAAAGAAAAGAAATTTTGTTGGAGAATATTTTCTTGGGCAGGTGTTTTAAGTGGTGCAATAAGAATAGAATGAAGCACGCATAAAGTTAGGATTGCAGTTTTTCAGGAAATGAGAAGTTTTCGGGTTTCACACATTTACAGGCTATTTCGAACCACATGACAGAACATTTTTCATTAATATAGTGCATCTTTGATAGAAATGCATTATTTTTAGATGATTAATGACAATTTACTGAACTCTAGACTTTCATTTTTTTTTCTTTATTTATTATTAGCTCATTTTAAAATAAATTTAGAATCATTCATTTACTATGTTCACACAAAATCTGAAAAAAACTTATGAAAACGTTATTATAAATTATTTTCTTTTTTTTATATTTTTCTTAAGTTATTTTTATCTTTTTATTTACTTCTTAAATGTATTTTTCTGTATTTACGACTTAGAAATTGGTAACAAATTTGTAACTCCCCAAAAGCGAATCATCTAAATAAAATTTAATGATGCGGTTTTAACCTTGTTATAATTATTTTAAAATTCAGATGAAAGTTGTTAGATGACATACGTCTAAAGATTTTAAATATCTTCTTAAAATGTATTTTAAAAATCTGAAAACTGTATATATGCACTGATTAAAATGTATGTATGTCTGGTCATTATTTCCGTATGCCCCTTTTTAAATTATTCTGAAGCAGATCATTTTTATAGTAAACTTCTTAATTTAATTATATTGTCTTAATTATAATATTCTTAATTTTCTTATATTAATTATTCAAATACTCTGTAATTTGCATGCTTATTGCTATGGAACCTAATATTTATCACTCAATAGTCAGAACTTAATTTTAGTTAAAAAATCATTATTGAAAAATAGGGTTAGCGAAAACTGAACACCTATTGGAAGTGTTATGTATTACTTATTTCAGTTGTGATTTAAATTGTTTTAAAGGTAATGATTTAACTTATTTTGCTTCAGACTTAAAGATTAATTTGTTTTCAATTTTTTTGTAGTTGAACTTAAGTTTCTTTGGCTTGTTGAAAAGTAATTGTAGTCATTTAATTTGTTCTCTTGACAGTTTTGGTTAACGCTGATTTTAAGTTGCTTGAGTAATTAATTTTTCTTCTTTTCTTTTGGTTGGTTAACTATTTAAATTTCTGTTTAGTTAATTATTTTTCTTAACCTTGGTTGTTAATGTTAATTTCTTGATAAGTTGACCCTTAAGGTCAATCTTTTTAAAGTTTTGTTTACACGAGTTGGTGTTTAAAGTTTAATTAAGTTTTAATGTGCCCCCTTTTCTGCTAAATTTGGGATCCATATTTTCTGACTATGGTGGTCGTTTTGGTGTTGTGGAGAATATAAAAAAATTTTCATACTTGATTATTGTATTTTAACTGAAGTAATTTTCATTTCCTTACTATGGTGGTCGTGTTTGGTGTTGGAATAAACCCAAGAAAATTATCTATGTAATTATTATATTTTTATTTAAGTACTTATCAGCATTGAAGTTAATTTGTGTGTAAAATCAATAATTAATAGCTATTCCTCAAAAACTTTTCCGTTGCCTTTCCAAATAAATTTATTAGCTTGTTTTCGATTTCTTCACCCGCCAGACCGTAGTCTGTGAAACATCTATCAACATTAGTAACGTTTGCACCCTGCGGAAGAGGCTAGATCCAACACTACTAACCCTGCCGCAAGGTCAGGGGGACGGGGTGTTTTGCTTACTCGCAGGCTTTTCCTATGCTGGAGTGGGACCCCTCGTCGAGGCTAGAGTTGATTGACCTTGGTGTATCAGCGATATTCGCCAATTTCTGGAGGAAAAAACTTTAATTATTCTGTTGGAGCTCATGGTCACTATTTACGATTGATTTGAACACTAGTTTTACAGTATATATTGTGTTTATCATGTTGTCACAAACTTTACACATTCATGTTATTTAGAATTGTTTATCCAAATATTGACTTATCATTTGGTATTGAACTTAAAACATAAACACAAACTCTTAAGAATTAAAAGCTCCAACAGAAGGTATATGAAAATGATATGAAATTTACAGATAGATAAATATATATATGCAAATTTAGAATCTTAATGGCCCACCTGTTATAGAAATTACATATACTTAAACTGTGTGCCTGTCTATGTATGTAATTGTGGAATATAATGTTTTTCAAAGGGTATAAAATCGGAAAGGTATGATTTAGGAAGTATTTGGTAGCTGCCATATTCAGTTTGCTTCAGCATGAGTCATCTAAAACTATTTCGGGAATATATCATAAATATAGAGAGCGAGCCATATACCAATTTATCTACAAGAAAATGAATGGTATAATAGTTGACGTAAACATATACACCATATCTGCGCTTTCCATCAATAAGACATCACATGTCTCTAGAATTTTGTAAAGCGAACAGACCTGATAAATTAAGCAGAAGGAAACAGCAATCTATTTTTGGAATAAAATTTATGATTTTCAATTTAAGAATTCCAAAATTATTGTTCATGGGGATTCTTTTTCCAGTTTGAGTTTCTTAGGTGTTTTCATAGTTTTCTTACGTAGCAGATTGTTGAATGACGCAGCATCTAATATGTACCTATGGGTGGCATCAAAAAACGTGCTCCGAGCCGCATAAAAAAAGGTTTTCGTTGTTTAAGCACTTTAACTTTCACAATTCAGCTTCTACCTCAAGTGTTAGAAGCACTATAACTATCATTTGTCTAAGTTTCGGAAAATTTTAGTGAGTAATAAATTCAGTTTCTATTGATGTTGGTTTTTACATTAAATTTCTTCATTTGCTTATTATTGCTTAATATCAACTTCGCACTGAATTTTATTTAAAATTCGATTTCAAATTAGCGTTTTCGGTCTCCACATAAAGTGCTCTGCTTTAAAATATAAGTTGTCAGAACTTGTTGTGGAACATAAAGCATTTTAAAATCATCTCAACATCATGTCGACTGTCTGAGTTGAGGAGTTTATATCTTAAATGCATATTTTAATAGAAAATTGTTCATCGAAAAATTCATTCATGCATAGTCATATATGAAGTAAATGCTTGCTGTAATACATCCTTCTAACAAGATTAGACTATGGTAGAGAAAGCACGATCACAAGGAAAAATCTTTTGCCAAGATATCCATTTTCCATTTTGTTTTGCATACAATTTTCAATCTCTTTTCTGGTCTTTATTAAATACCTGATCAGCAAAATAATTTCATTTTCATTTATATCGTGATTGACTTGAATATATCTAAGGCTTGGTGTTACTGTAAATGTGATTTCATTATGCATAAGCTATTGAAATATGGAATGAAACAGAAAAGCCCTTAAAAGCACAATTATTCCTCTCGACATACAATTTAATGTATAGTTTCGATGCAAATAAATTCACTTTTCTATTGGAGGGTTAAAATAAATAAATGTAAATGTCTTCGAAAAGCAGTTATGCATTTATACATGGGAAGCGGAATTTAAACATTTATAATTATTCATTGTGTTTGCAATACGTTAACATTATTTAAAACAGCAGCATTTTAACACAAAATTGAAGTTGACTTTTAGAACATTTCGTGTTTTTCCAAAGACAGGTTGGCTTGATTTATATTCTATAATACTGACTCTCTTCAGTATAATATCAAATTTTGTTTAATTTTAGATTTCAAGTTTATTTGCATGCTTCTCTTACATCCTTTAGATAAACATAATTAAATGTTCAGCTTATGTGACTTTGATAAATATATTTTAATTAATTTAAGAGAATTAAACTCGACGATGTCACATCGGAAAATGAAATTTTGAAACTCGAAAGTAAATATAGAAATCAAAAAATGCCTAATATAAGCTATGATACATAAAAATTTGACTACTAATTATTTTGTCCTTTTAATTTTAATTAAGAGATTATTATTTTCTTTAAATAGATTCCAAATTCCTCTCACCTATTTTGAGAAAACCGAACGAAGAAAATAAAATAAGAATTCTTTCGTGTCTGCTACCGTAAAAAGAATATTATATGTATCTAGAATTATTTTGTAAAGCAGATGCAAAGTCTGGATTTATTTTCGCAACGTTTTTAAGAAATCAGCATTCCATAATGCAGAAAATAGCAGTTTTGTTTTCTTTAGAACCAATATGAGTTCTTAACCTTTAGAACTTAGTTAAATTACTTTTGTTCTTGTTGAAAGTGAGTGAATAAGTAGTATGGAAACCTCTCTTTTTGTAGTACGTAAGGCGAATAAAAATACACCTTTCTAAGGTACTTTAAAAAAAGTAAAGAAAATAGCTATATTCTGTATACCTTTATGCATCTTATAAATGTTCTACTTTTGCCTTTACTATGCATAAATATATTATCTAAATTCAGAACTATGTATATATATATAAAGACATAAGTTAAGAAATTTAGAATTGCTTTTTCACAAAGACGAATATTGAAATTCATAATTAATAAATTTAAAATAACTGTATATATGCAGCAAAGAATTTTTTAAAATTGTTAACAAACATTACTCCAATTCAAAAACTTTTATGAAATTTAAAGAAATTTCAAGAAAAAAGAGGAGCAATTCAATCAACTTCAATTCCACTTCGTCAGGGGAAAGGAACATTGAAACTAATTTAAACTTCTCTTCTTCTTTTTATTTCTTTATTTATAATTCTCTTTGTTAATAATTTTTTTTTATTAAATTGTTATCTAATAATTTTCTTTACTTGATTATTATTATCCTAATCTCTTTATTTTCTTTATTTATAATTTTCTTTATTTAATTGTTATCTAATACTTCTTTTTATTTAATTATTATTATCTTAATATCTTTATTTTCTTTATTGATAATTCTCTTTATTTAAGGTTGAAGATTCTAATTAGAATTTACTTTTTGTCTTCGCTGTGGGGAAGGGCGAGAATTTTCGGGCGAAGTATTATAATTAAAATACATTGAAATGGTTCATCGGCTAATTCAGGATGCAGAAAAGCAAGGATTTTTGTAGAAGAGAGATTTTAATTAGTTTCAATGTTCCTTTACCCTGACGAAGTGGCATTGAAGTTGATTAAATTCCTCTTTTCCTGTTTTCTTTTTTCTTTAAATTTCATAAAACCTTTTGAATTGGGGTAGTGCTTGTTTTGAAGTTTTGGTTTTAACAATTTAAAAAAAGTCTTTTTTGCATTTATAGGATTATTTGAAATTTATTAATTATGAATTTCAATTTTCGTCTTTGTGAAAATGCAGTTCTAAATTTCTTACTTTATGCCTCTGCTGATAATTTTTCAGCAGCTAAATTCGCGAAACTACTAGGCATGTTTATATTTTGTTTTTAAAAAAAGTTTTGTAATTATATATATATACATACATACAGTGAAACTTCGAGACAGAGTTTAATTTGTTCCAGTATTGAGCTCTTATAGCGAATTTTTATTATCTAGAAACAAGCTTTCCCATTGAAAATAATGGAAATACAATTAATCCATTCGGCACCCCCAAGAATATCAACGTAAAAATCAATTTTCCTGGTAAAAAATATAACCGTAGTTTACCTTTATGCAGATTCCTGACTGGCGATAGGGATGCGGGGAAGACAAACGGGTTACTGTGGGGAAGAGGAGTCCCCTTCGAATTCAGGAAGGCTCTCTCTTCTTGGGAATTTTCCCTCACTGGAAGCAAGTTACGGGTCAGAATCACTTTCTTTTAGTTGCAGCTTGCTTTACCAGAAACCTATTTAACAACACTTGCTTTTGCCTCCCTTTTGAGATGCCTCTAAAATGGGGCACTACATTGTCATTATACAAGTTCATGGTGAGCCCACACACTGCTTTAATTAAAAAGATTTTCTTATCTATGATTTCTTTCTTAATTTCAACGGCCATCGCTTCCTTCCTTTTCTTTGCAGTTCTATCTGTGGAAATAATCTTCTTGGCAGGCTTCGTGAAATAGCTATTTTCACGTTAAATTAAAAAATTAACTCACAAGCGCACAAACACGTAGTTCAAAGAATACTGAGTGATCTGACGAGGGGATTCCCCGAGTCGAGCCGAATCGGGAATTGCAGTACGCATACCATTCTTCATTACTGATTTTTAATTTACCAAGTTTTTTCTCTTTTCGCATTAGTTTTCATTGTTTATGTCATTGTGTACTCTCGTTTACTGGTTTTTAATTTTCCAAGTTTTTTAGCGTTTAAGTTCCTTTTAAGAGTTGCGAATGGGGTTAGGGAAGAGATCTGAGGCAATGCACTGCAAAGGGAGAAAATACTCAAATTGGTTCGAGCTTTATCTCAAATGTCTCAGAGGAACGAAATCTACATTCGAAACTCAATGATCAACTAGGTACAGGGCTGCAAATCACTTTTACCTTAATAAGTTCTGTTTGAAGCGTTGAACTCGGGAAGTCATTATTTACTTTCAAATATTTTACTCGGGATTTCTTTGTTTACTATCAAAATGTTTCGCCTTTGTTTCATTCAAGACTTAGATTAGTCAAAATGTGTACCAGTACTACCTTAGGCACTCTTTTCGAGATTCTAAATGATTAGGACCTTCACCTGTAATTTTGCGTTAACGAGCCGTCTTAACTAGCTCCTCTCCTCTAAAATATCTTTTAAAAGATTTTCGAACCTGCAGCTCTTGCGCAATTCCACTTGGTTTTTTAACTTTGTTTCCATAGATCCTGCAAAACATTTTTCTTTCTTATGAATATATATATATATATATATAGAATATATATATATATAGGTAGACCGAAAGATAAGATAATACGAAATTTAGAATCAAAACCACAAATACCTGAAAAAAATGAAACTAACTGTGATACTGAGTATAATATAATACACGTCAATACGAATTAAATGAAACTTTATGAAGTTAAATCAAGCAACCATATTCCGAATGTGTGAGACATCTGTATGAAATACTCCTGAACAACATTACAAGAAATTTTTCATAACCACCTCTGTCATTCGAAACATGATTGCTAAAACTGCTAGAGAATGCTGTGTTATCTCTCCATTCCCACGTCACCTAATTAGTGTTCAATTATATATTTATTCGACACATAATTGTAGATCCTTTAATAAATGCAACTCAATCCTCTGCCGTGTATCATCATACTTAGCCGATCGGTCACTGGGATTAACATAGCTGTTTGCATTCCTTATGAGCAGGATAACATTTCCCACTCCAGCATCTCAGCATAAATTAATGCGATTGGTTTAACACAATATGGGCATAACGTTAGATATTACATTCCGTAGACACGCCATTTCAGGCACGTATACTGCTCGTATATTTGATATCAGAGAAGTTAAAGGTGAGTTTCGGATTCGCCTTCAAGTTTCAAGAACTCAAATGGTTGTCATTGCAATTACGTTGAGATCTGAAATGCATACAGGATAAGGTTATGCATTTTAGAAAATCAGTCTACTGATGGAAATGCCAAAGGTTTTCGTACGATTATTTAATATTAAACGTTTAAATAGTTAATGTATTTAGTATTTCCTAAAATACACAGAAGAGTTTTTGAATTACATTGTTTGGAGCACAGTTAAAACAAATCCTAGTTACTTTTTTAAGTTGATGTAATTTTAGTTGATACATTATTGGAAAAGTTTTGGCTCTATATATTGTTTCATTATTTTTTCTATGGGTAATGTAAGCGCAAACATTTTTTCATTGAAATTCTTCCACTAAAATAGCCTATCTTTAAGATAGATAGCCTCTCATTAATCAAAGAAATACAATTACCATAACTATGTTAATGATTCTTTCTTCTCCCACTACAAATGCATCTTAGTTACGATTTGTCTCGCTGCTTTCTTGTGCTATAAGACGTCCATTTGGAAAGGAGAGGACACGAGGATTTCAAATCTAGATATTCAAATGTAATCCTACTGTACTCTCCTAGATAAAATATTTTAAGCAGGAGTGACTACTGATTTAACATAGAATTATAAGGTATTTTCTCTCTGCTTCCAGCATACCTCGTGTTCTAACGGTAGCCCACTCGGCGCGTATTCGAGAGTTCCAGGTTCGAGTTCCGGAGAGGGTATTGTTCATTTTTCATGTCTCCTGCTTCAAAACAACCGAATGACTCTACAGAATTACATAATAAAAATTGTTACACAAGTTATATTATAACGTAATATTACTATACTCTTCACACACTTATAGATGCAAAATGCTATTAATAATAAATTAAATAAAAATAACATTATATGGAAAACAGCGCACGAAATGTCGGTGTGTGTACGGCAGGAAGGCTGACTTACTGCTTTAGAGTGGCGTATTCAATTATACTGCTTTCTGGTCTTCCATTTTACGTCTTCCCTTTTATTTATGAAGAAAAGTTTGTTTACAAGACCATGTATAATACGTGTATAATATGCGAATAATCGAAAAACAATGTAAAGTCTTACAAAATGAACTGACGGAAAGACACTGTGTTATTAAAAGCTGCTGGAGGGTTCTTTATGTTTTTATATTTATAATTATGTATAGTTATCTTATAATGTAATGTTACAAATCTTCACAAACATATGCCGGAAGGAGACTTACTGCTTTACAATGACGTACTTCAGTTACACAACTTTTTGATCTCGTATTTTGCGTTATCCCTTTTATTGATAAAGTAAATATTGCTTACAAGACCAAGTATAACATACGGATAATGAAAGGAATAATATAAAGATTTGAGAAATGAGTTTATTGAAAGACACGATGTAGTAATCGAAGCTGTTGAAAAGTTTTTTATTATCCCAGAAAGACTATTAGTCTCGAAATGGTGTTTTATATCAGTTCACTTTTAATGTCCAATTCACTTTTCAGATTGTTTCCACCAAATATTATCGCCCTGTATTGCATTTTATTGTCTATTTCATATATTGTAAAACTTTGACGAAATTTTGATTAACAAACTCAACGATATCAAAGTGAGGATTGGCAACACGGTAAAAAGTGAGGATTGGCAACACTGAAAAAAACATCTTTAACTGCAGCGCACGAGACAGTCTATCGGAAATTCTAAAGATGCAAATTTTAAATATTTTTAGCCCTAAGGGACTTTCTCCCAAATATTTTCGAAGCATGTGTGTGAACGGAAAAAGCACCCTTTGGGCGTGATATAAAATTTGAAAACTTCCATGTTTTAAAATGTCCCTTTTTTATTTTATTTTAAATTACATATTGCTATATTGTAACGTAATATTAATATACTCTTCACAAACTTATGCGGGAAGGCAGACTTACTGCTTTAGATTGATGTTCTCAGTGCATGTACTCAATGCAGAATGAGACACCAAAGAGCAGTGATACTGCTCTTTGGTGTCTCATTCTGCATTATCCCTTTCATTAGTAAAAAAAAAAGATTGGTTATAAGACAATGTATAATATACGAATAGCCGAAAAGAACACAGAGATTTACAAAATGAATTCACAGAAAGACACTATGTTATTCGGAGATGTTAAATAGTTCTTTATGGTTTATTTAGAATCGAAATGTAGAAGTGAATAAACACTGAAATCTGAAAGCAAATGTTCAGGTTTTAACTGAAAAGATTGTGGAGAATTAAGAAAATATGAATTTCCTTTCCTGTTTTAGTCTCTAACCAGTAACAAAGCGTATCCGAATCATTTTCTAATGCATCCGTCCTCCTGCATGGTAAAAGTGGTTAGAGAGGAATGATAATGAGGTAGCGATTTCGATTCCTACAAATGCTGACAAATGGAATCAGGCAGCCTCGAGGCAAATGCTACGCAGCATATATCTGGCCGTTGGAATGGAAAACATATGTGATGTTTTAAATCCATAAACGTCTCTCCACGGAAATCGATTAAAATATGGAAATGCTACCATGATTTAGCAATGAAACACAAGAGTGTAAAATTTCCCATTTAAGACCAGATACTTCTTCTCAGCCTTCTAACATATTTTTACTTCCTTGTATGAAGTAAAAAGGAAGTATTGTAATTGCCAAAAATTTCGGATATCGTATTTCAACGAAAATATCAATTTCAAACGCTATCGAATGCAATTTAATGACGCTTTTGAGTGACATGCGTACATAAGGACAGAAAAAATACTCTTTTGCCCTCAAAAAATTATAAAGCTGAATTTAAAATGGATTCTGAAGAGATTTGTTTCTTGTCGTCTGTGCGTACGTCCATACGTACCCATGTATGTATCTCTCATAACTCAAAAACGAGGATTCAGAACGTTTACATTTTTTAAATAGGTCTGCTATACCATGTAGACGTGCATCTCCTATTTTAGCTGTAATCAGCCGCACCAAAATTATATATATATATGTAAGAAAAATAAAGAATATGTCTAAGATTAAATTAACAACGTAAATTTCTCTTCTCAATTCTAAGAATAATAACCTCTCTACGCACTGCGTCATTTCTAGATTGATCCATGCCATATGACTCTTACATAATTCTGATGATGTAAATGGAACTAAAAGTCAAGTAACCAATAATAATTTTGCAGAAGTATTAACTGTCCAATCAAAATGCATTGTAAACCAAAACTAACTCAGTCTGAATTGCGATTTCACCCTGAACGTAACGCACTTGCTCTTTACGCCTCGTTCTAGTTGGACTGCTGTCTGCTGCTTTCTTCTTTCTTACTGAAAATTAATCTAAAATGTGAGCTATTTTGGAATAGGCACATTTCATGTGCCAAGTTGAGTGTGGCCACAACAAGCTGAAATAAAAATGAAGATTTAATATGCCTTCGCCTCCAATTTCCTATTCATTATGAATCAACACTTCTACGACGTTAAAATTCCTGCTCGTCATTACCTCCAGACTTTTTTTTATTATTATTACATAATATTCGCTTTGTTACTCGGCTCATTGAGCTCAGTTTTTTCATTCTTGTATGCTTGTAAATTGAGCATTTTTTGCCTTAATAATGATTGAACTATATTGTTCTTATCTTTCGGTTAAGGTTTTTATGTCCTTAATTAACCTGCATGTTATACTTGAAGAATTATCAACAATTTAAAAGTTGTTTTAAGTGCGGCTAAGCCTAATATTTTCGGCCGTAGCGGCCATATTTGTTTACATTTGAAACTTAGCAGAATAGTGGATTTGTTGCCAGTCTAGAGGAACTAAGCTTCGCAATAACAAAGATAACGCGTTTTTTTATTATTACGAATTAATCATGCTTAATCGATTGTGGAATTTATTCGAGGAAATAAGTATTTAAGATTTACTTCGTAATTTTCAATATAGATATTTTTTGTGGTTTTTGTTTAGTCGTGAAGCGAGAACTAAATTAATCGAATGAGAAATATTGAATCGTCTCTGAAAAACTGTTTTTTTTTGTTTGTTTGATTGTTTAATTTGTTTTATACATCCTTTTAAATTTATTATAGTATTTCAATAGACCATGTGGGAATGATTAGCTAATTCTTCAGATGATGTAACTTTTTGTGCATTCTGAGCTACACAATGAATGAGATGTAACACTGTTAAGTGAACTTAGCGCCGGAGAGTCGCTATGGTAAAGAAATATAGTGAATTTTAAAGAGTGTATTTATTCTATTGCAGTTTAGGTACTATTGACGAAGTAGATTTAATTCGATCCAATAAGTTTAAATGAAATGTAAAATGCGTATAATTTAATATTATGTATAAGGAAGTCATATGGTGTACACATCAGATTTTTTTTCAAATAATTGATTTGCATGATCATTACGTTTGGATAAGCGCTGTAAACAATTTCATTTACGGTTTTGCATTTTAGTTGCCACATTTTTAGCAATATAGTGCACTTTATCCAGTTACTTTTGATCAAATGTATTGTTAAAGGAATTAAAAAATAAAAATGTTTAAGAATTTATTCTATGAAATGCCATGTTTCCATTTCTACTCTGGTATTAGCTATCATTGTAAATCTTTAAAAGGTGTACAATAAAATACTATAAATTCTGTCTTTTTTTAAAAGAAATACCGAAGCAAATTTGGTTTCGTATTTAATAACGAATTCCACTGAAATATCATATCTTATGATCTTTTCCCTTTTGCGTTGGTTCTATACTCATCTTAGTTCTGTTTCTTCTCCCACTAGATTAGGGAAGGGTTATAGAAGTTGATTGATAGCATTTTATTAAGTCAGATTATTACATATGCAGTTTCAAATAGTGTACTTATTTAATGGCTTTAATTCACTTCATCTATATTCAAAGAAAATCTTTAGAAAGATTTTATTTCGTGTTACCTTGTTTAATATTTGCACAGTAATTTGCATATTACAATCTCGTTATAGTATCAGGTAGCGTAACTCTTTAATATAAGTTCAGCCCTTTGGCTTAGTAATAATTTTTATACCATACATAAAATTACTAAAAAGGAATGAGACTTGATAGTTTGAAGATTAGGTCACTGTGCATTTTTAATTCTGCAAGTCATATTTTCGAAACTGAACCCAGATGCACATAAATTACAGCGCATTCTGAAAGAACGGTTTTCAAACTGTTCATAAACTTAGCGGTATGCATATATAGAATATTTCAGCAAATCAGTTAGAAACTTTCAGGAGTAATAGAGTGTACCTAGACGATGGAAAACCTCCTAGCAATGCATGGTCGGAAACACATTCTTGGCGCGGTAGTGACGGCACAAAACACAAGAAAGGAAGGACAAGAATAAGGTGAGAATAATGTTTTATATTAGTGCAACGAAAACCAAGAAATAAGAACAAAAACAAACGATCGCTATCAAAGAGGTTCGAAATTACGCCCTGGACCATGATGCAGGAACCATGCGTTATGAACCTTCCACGCGTGATGCATGTCTTCTATGTGCCGGAGATGTGAGGCATCACGGACCCTGGTCGTAATTTCGAATACCTCCTTTAATGACACGTTTTGTCACGTTGTCCGTGTCCTTCCTTTTTTGCGCTTTGTGTCATCACTATTTCTCATACACAGATTTTCGGTCCATGCATTGCTGTGTGATTTTCCATCGTCTAAGCGTAATCTGTCTCTCCTGAAAGTGTGTAACCGATCTGCCCAAACACCCTGTATATAAAGAAGAGTATCCGTTCGTTTGTAATTTGAAAGAGTCTATAGTTTTAATGCGATCTTGGTGAAATCTGCACACGTGACCTTCAAAATTAGAGATAGATCATTGTCTACATGAGATTTCGAAAAGCCTCCGTACGAGGTCCATACTCTTTATATAGACATACGTAAATATTTTTAGAATTTAATGAATTTTTTATTAAACACTCAGTGATTAAAACGCTTTGTGTTGCAACTTTTCAAAAGATATTTATGCATCCAGTTTAATCAGAAAACTCAGCGATGTAAGAACAGTGTGATTGTCTTTAGAATTTAAAAACAAACTCAGTGATTTACAACAAACATATTGCCACAGCCGGAATTAATTTTTTTTCTCCTGGCACGCGGAAGTGTATTGTTGTCCAGTAAAATGCAATATACGCTTTTTTTCATACTTATTCAATGATTAAAAAATTAAGCTATTTAAAAACAATAAACGAGGACCCAAGAAATGTACCTAAAAAAAATGGTCCGTTTGTTTGTTTGCGTTTATGTAATGCATATACATCTACACCTTTATTTCCATCCTGATGAACTTTTGTGCACCTGACCTTCAAAACTAGAAGAAGGTCACTGTCTATATCATATTTCAAAACTCACGGTACAGGGTCCACACTCAGGGCTCTTATATTAGAACAATTGCGCTCGCAGTGCCCATTTTGGGTACACGTTATCCAACTCTGCGTTCACATCGCTTGCGTTGCGTTCCTGCTGTCTTCCCTGTTGCGCTGCCCATGGAATTTATACATGCTAAGCAAGGAATTTGTAACTGTTCGCTTTCTCATTTCTTACTGAAAGCGTTATATGGCGCTGTGTTTTTTAACTTTTTAGAACAGTGCACAACTTTCCAGAACATAGGAGAACATTAAAACAGAATTTAATTTCTTTGATACTTTGATACTTGGTCGGTATACTGGTCTGCAGCAGGTTATAGTGTTCCCTACTCTTGCCAGTTATTGAAAGAGTCCCATTAGCGCCTGACCTGTGCAACCAAAAAAGAATATTCTTCAAAAGAGCAAAGTACTTGACGGGGAGAGAACAAATTAAAGCGCTTTGCTTCTAAAATTGAAGACCCGGGAGGTCTGGAGACTGGGTCGGTGTCGATGCTGGTAATCTCTGAGAATTCACGCATTTGCAAGGACATTATTAAACTAAATAATAAAAGAAATAGGAAATTCTGCTTTCTTATTGGTCATCCTGATTTTTTAGTGTACTACGCAGCAAATGAGCAGCGTAAGGCCTAAAAAATTTATCTGCCTTAAGAACGTTGTAATCCAGGATTTCTGCGAAATTTGCTGGGTTATTTCTTAAGGTTTGCCTATAAAATGTCCCATTAATCCCTGCGGTGAAATCTTTGACTGATTCTATTTTTAGATCCGAGTGCAAGCTTCTGTTTCTAATAAAATACAGGGAACCTGTGATAATTCTAAGAGCGTTATTTTGAAATACCTGAAGTTTTTTGTAGTCTTTCTCGCTGGCAGTAGTCTAGGTGGGACACGTATACGTAATAATAGGCCTAATAGTTGTGATATGGATACTTTACTTTCTTTCTCTATTAGTACTGTTTTTCATTTTCTCAAATATTTCGTGATATCATATCTCATATTCGAAAACGGTGAAGACATCGGGCAAAGTGAAAGGTGATTTTATGAAAGCTCATTTCCAGAAAGGTCGTAACCAATAGCAAAGCAAGTATCAATTGTTATTAAAACCATTACGTGGCAGAGATAGTATTAGTTATCTCTTTAGAATAATCTAGAACCTTTCAAACAGTATTTAAGGGCATTCTTTACAAGTTTTTCGGAAATGTCTCCAAAACGCCGAAGAAGTCGGCCAAAGTGGATAGCGATTTTTTAAAAAATATGTTTCTGATAACAAAGTTACACTCAACTTTTTAAGTAAGCGATTGATATTAATTTTTAATTCCAAAGATATTGGTAAATTGTTTCCCCGAAAATAAGACCTAAAAAAAAGCAAAACATGCCATGATTTTTCAGGTTACACTTAATATAAGCCTTGCCCCTAAAATAAGTTAGTTAAAATCGTCAGTCAAACGGATGTTTTATTGTTAAATGACTAAGTGCAGACGCAACAAACCTGCATATCTGAAATGAACGGACGTGGTTGCGACAAATTAGAATCTCCAGTATTCAACAGGACGTGTTAGCAAGGGAAGTTTAGCTCCTTATTTAATAATAAATTTAAATTTATGAGGTATTTCTTCCCTTTTTCCAACATGCCTTCTTGATGCAACTGTTAGCACACTCGGCGTGTATTCAAGTCTCCGCGAGGACATTGAGGATTTCTTCAGTTTCCTTACTTCGAAAAGGTCTAAAAATGATTCTACAAAGGCGCTAGAACTAAAAGGTGCTGTATGATGATTCTTCACCGCAAGAATTTGGCGATTGGGTCACCTAATCCTCAGTCGCCTTTTAAAAGGGGCAGTACATAACGCATTTTATCCTTCCTTACAGCATGTCTTCGTTGTGCAACGATTAGCGCACTCGGCCCCCGTATTCGAGGGTTCCTGCTTCGAGTCCCGGCGAGGTCACTGTTCATTTTTCGTGTCTAAAAAGACCTGATGACTAACAAATTTTGATTCACAGATAGAAAGAAAGAGCTATTCCGCCGAGTACAAGAAAGGATTGGTGGAAGACTCCAGCGACAAAAATCACAGCTTTCTGCAAAGAGGTATTGCGTCTACGAATGAACCGAGAAGAGCCGTCAGAGTGTAATAACCTCATCTAACAGCTCAACGAGGGAAATGCCAAGAAGAATAAGTGTGGATCAGGTCGGAAACCATATTTTCTGAATTAACCATTATTCCTATTGCTAAACATAAGAGGCTAGAGCGAAACGGTTTTACAGGAAGTGAAGCTGCAAAACATTCAAGCCGAAATTAGTGATATGGAGCTTATGACAATGTTCCAGAAGACGACGTAGTTGAATTAGAATAAATGATTTTGTTAATTTTTGAATGTTTCTTGAACATCAATAAATGTATTTCTTGAACCTGAAGAAGTGTTTTTCTTGAACATGAACAAAAATTAATTATTGTGCATGAAAAATAAGACATCCCCTGAAAATAAGCAATACTGTTGTGTCTTTTTGGCTTTCATTTTATTGGTCATTCATTTCCATTTTTCCTTTCGCTGTTTCTGTCTCTTTCGTTCATGTTTGTTTTAGAATATTGCACGAGGTTTTACTGAAGTCTGGAACTTTCTCCTGAAACTAAGGTTCGAATACCATTTTTATACCACGGGAGTTTTGGAATCGCCAGTTCTCGTTTCATAGCTGTATTACATGGTTATTCGCTTGGGTTGCCATATATCAACTACGTCATCTTGCTTTTAGCATAAATGCCTGTGCGAAAGGACCATTTTAGCTACACAATTCACAGCCTTAAATTAGAGGCCACTATCATCACAGAGAATTATAAAAACGTATTCATTACTCGACTTCCGTTGATACCATGTGATTTAAATATGCCCTTTGATAACAAGCGATATCAGCGATTCCCCATCCGTCTTGGATTGACAATGAGCATGAGCAGGGGACAGAGGCATCAGCTTGTGTGGCTATGATTAAATTCGAAATGCTATGTTTTCACATAGTCAGTTATAGGTGGCTTGCTTAAACGTCGGCACACCAGTTAGATTTTTTTTGGGTGAAGGGGGTTATTCTCTGGACAGATAAACGAAAAACACTGTGTACACTAAAGCTTTGTGATTAAAAGTGCGATAAGTATAACATTTGTTTTCTATTTAAATAAATCTTTCAATTTTATTGATCCTTGGTAAAATTTTGTGTAATGCATACTGATGTTCAAAATTAGGAGAAATTGACATTTGGCCAGATACCTCCAGAAATTGTACACCGATTTTAAATAAATTTGTTATGGACATAGGATCTAAACAGTAGTGGTACACACACATGATCATTAGTAAGGCTTATCGGTTCAAGAAAATATATCACAGAAATAGCAAGACAGAACAAGAAAAGAGACTAATAGAGAGTATGGTCACCTCGAACAGTCATATACAGCTGTCACAGCAGAACTGAATTCATATTAGAAATGAAGTAATTTATAAGTCTCTCTTGCACTCTCCCCCAATTCTACAGCAAAATTGTTTTCAGTTCTTGGAAAGCTTTGGAAGAAAAAATACCAGTTCCCCTTGGCCTCCTAAGAGCGCCACAGATATCTTCTATAGGGTTTATATGTGGCTGTTCACTTAATCAGGAAAATATGCCCACTTTTCAGAATATCATTCATCAGGTTAGTTAGATGTGGCCGAATGATGGTGTCAATAAAAATGAACTGAGGATCATTTGTGTCCACGAAAAGACGAAACAAGTGATATAAAGTCTCAGGTGTATGGAAAAGGATCTGTTGTTGATGTTCCGCTCGCTTCTGCACACAAGAAAATTCATTTAGCATACTGCAGAGATCGACTTTTGATCAAGCATTAGTGGTGGATTAACACAGATTCTCTTGGTGCTTTTACCTTTAAGGAACCACAGACAAGTGCCTGTGATTGCTGCGAGTATATGGGAAAAACCTTAGAACCTTATATCCCCCTTTTCCGCTGTACGGTTAACACTTTGGTCACTTTTGTGGATGATAATACTCATCCACATATGGCTGATATGGTAAGTAATTTTCTGGAATATGATGATTACAATCGTATAGAAGGGTGAGCCTGATCTCTAGGCTTAGACTCTATACAACCTGCCTGAAACGCTTTTGGGAGGTAAAATGTGATTGGCACTTTGCTTTTCAGAGCCCTTCTGACCCTAAATACATCATTGCTGCAAGAATGAAATCGAATGCTAAAGGGACTCATAAACTGACTCACTCTCATTATTAAAGCTGCATGACAGTTAGATAGGACCGCAGCCTTAGTTGCAGAGTCACTGGGTTATTTTTAAAGTAGAATATGTAGAAAATGAGCAATGATCTCTCCGGGACTCGAACTCGGACCTCTCGAATACGCGCCGAGTGCGCTGCACATTATACTACGAAGGCATGCTGATAAGGCGGGAGAAATACCTCATATGCTGAGGTCCTTTTTGATTCGATCTTGCGTTACTATTTTTATTGTCTATCTCCAGCGACACTGAGCCTTACTCATGATCATGGTTGTGTACTGAGGTGGTTGTTTGATTTATTTTAAATTTTTACTTTATAGTATCAGTCTGAATTCCAAATGTCATGCAAATCTGTCCATTAGTTCTGAAGATAATCAATAAAACATGAAAATTCCATTCATTTTGCATGCTAGTGAGAAATATTTTTGGGTGTAATACATTGCACCCATCTTTAGAGTGATAGTATAATATTGCACGTGTCATTCTGAATAAACAACGTCCATTATAGAGTTTTTAAAAATGTTTCGCACTCGATGTAAAAACAGTACTTAACGTTTAGTTCTCAGCATGAGGATGCTATAGCGAATGTAACTTGCATTCGAAAATCTTTCGTGTACTCAATATATGTTGTTTTCTTATGCACCATTCGGTAATCAAGGTTTGCTTCCACACAAACCGATATGGATACAATGGCAGGACGACTTACTTATTAACTCTTCACAAAAAGATAATAAAAAATTAATTGCAATAATTCCTAGATATTAAAAGATTATTTGTTCTTTAGTTCAGCTTCCATCAACAGAAAAGCAGCAATCATTGTTTGTAAAATGTTCAGGAAACATTTGATTTTCTTCCTTCATTTCCACACGACTTATAACGCCAGTCATTTCGTTTTTGAATTGTAACTAATATAATCTAAAAAATCTGCTTCGAACTATTATCACAATTATCACTGAACTATTATCACTGGCACAATTATCTTGAATGATCATCTTGTAGACTCATACCATTTTTTGAAGTAGGAATTGTTAAAAATGTGTCATGTCCTCTCCGGAACTCGAACCTGGACATTTCGAATACACGCAGCGCGTGTAACCGTTACACCACGAAGGAATGCAAAAAGGAGGGATAAAATACTTTACAGTCTAAATTAAGGCTTTTGGTCCAAAAAACAAAATATTTCTATGGTTTAATATAATTCTAATTAACTTTAACATACTTCTAATAAAACTGATCACTTGAAGTGTTTGTTGTACTGTTTGGTCTGTAAATATATGAAAATTGCTTAAATATTGGTTTAAAATACTTTAAAAATCTAACATATACCACTGATTATGCCTGAATAACACCCAGAATAGATTAAATACAAGAAAAGGTGTTCTTTATTAAAATAAAGTGCAGAGCATAATAATGAAACTACTTCTTAAATAATTTCATTCCGTTTAATTTACAACCAGAGTGTCTGAGATATTTCCTTATACGACGTTAACGTCATTAACGTAGGTACGCACTTCAATTATAAATCAAATAGTTATCTGTGATCAATTTTGGCCTTTGAGAAGCACGTCGTGCAGCCAGGCTCTGCATCCTCTCCTCTCTGCCGTTCGCTCTCTTTTCACGAAATTAAATTCTAATATCGGAATTCCTTTTCATGCTAATTTTCAGAACATTTCAAGTATAGCAGAAGCAGAGTAATCTCGTTAAGAGCCGGGGAGCGGTGCTTTGAAGATTAGAATGATCTTAGAATATTAAAAACATTTTTTCACTTAAAACCTCTATAGGAAGTTAATGAGTTTCCTAGAAAAAACTTGAATTCATGAGTTTGCTTATTTGATTTCTTAAGATGGTACTCTTTCTAAAGATCTTCGTTTCATATATTGAAGTAGATAAAACATAAAGTTTTAAAACTTACGCTTATATTATTGTTTTAAATCTTTTTGCAAATAAAATCCAGGAGACGAAAGAGATTATTCACCACGCTAATATATTCTGAAACATTATTTGGCTAAAGGAAAATTTTGGATAGTTTTTACAGCTAGAAACTATAGTTTTAAGACCTTTAAATTTCTGTAAGATGTTTATTATTTGAGGTTCGCAAATTACGCGTCCTTTAAAAATAGAAAATATTTGTTGTAAATCTCACACTCAAGCGTTCTAGTGAAACAAATACGCAGCTACGTTTTGAATAATTACGTCTTTTTATTAATAAATAAGAGGTAACTAAGAGGCAGTCGGTTATGACAAATAATATCATAATTAGTTATCTTAACATTTACAGAGCCTGTTTTAGCAATTTGTTTTAAATATGCTATTTTATATTCTATACCTGGAATTCTTAAGAATACTGGTAATAAATTAATTCTAAATGATCAGGTTTAAATTCTTGGACATAGATTATAAAAACATATTCTAATTTTTTTTAATATTTTGCTACGTTTATAATTTCGAAGTTCTTAATATACTTTAGAATTAATGTTTAAAATATTTTAAAATCATATTCGAGATATCAGATTATAAATCTGATATATTTAGACTGTATCTGTTTGAAATTTTTGTCATGAGTTTCTCATTTTAATATGCTTTCAAAGATGTATTCTAAATTTAACAATGTTGAAGATGTAGTATATTGTTAAAATGAATAAAATAGATTTGTGATGAAATTAATAGAGTCCCGCAAACTCGACATAATGTGGACTGAGAGACTGTTGAGTTTCCTAGTCATGTTTTACGGAATAACGGGCGAGATTTTCAGAACTCTTAGTTTTTAACAGTAAATTACTCTAGACATTCATAGCACCATACTGGATCCGGAAAAGTGCAGCGTACTTATATTACAGAAATGGCCATATTAAATTAATGTTGATTTTTTATGTCAAGTTCTAGCACAATAGGCTTCATAAAAAGAACAAATATCCTAAGATAATTGAGTAAAAAAAACTTGCATAAAAATGAAGAAATATTATTATTAGTTCTTGACAGAAAATATCGTGTGATGGTAGATTGTCTTTCACACTGATTCCGTCGTCCTGCAGCTTCATCCCGCAGGCGACGGAGGAACAAAATGTTTATACCAGATGCACCTTGCTCACTATGTAATGGAGCATTCCTTCAGCGGCCTTCAGTGCTTCATTATGATTCATTAGTTTAGCTTTTCCGTTGGCTTCAATCTCTTCGTTTTCTGATTCATCTTTATTTTTATCCACATTGTCTTCCAGCAGTGCAACTCTTTCTGCATGTCCTAAATTTTCATACTTTTCATCTTGTCCTATCCATTCTTCCACATCATCATCAGTAACTTCTTAGCAGTCTGGAGTTTCCTTAGTCAACTATTTCATAATTCTCTGTTTCTTCCCTGCTTTCGTGAGATTCGACTCCTCAATGGTCCAGCAACATTGTCCAGGAAAAAATGAGGCTTATTTGCTCGCTTCATTCCAAGAGTGAGATATCCATCCAACAACATCCAGCAACATCATCATCCATCCAACAACATTTTCTTCAGTTTCTCGATCACATCACGCCCTACCTCCATGGCTAGGACAACAGATGAACGAAGTTTACGTCTGTATTTTTTCTTCTATGCCTCCAGAACGCTCTGGTCCATCGGCTGACCCACATCTTAGGAGGAAGAAACATGACTCTTATATCTTCATCTCGTAACTGTTCTGCATCAGGATGGAATGAAGCATTACCTAGAATGAAAATCGCCTTCTTTGGTAGATTTTTTTATTTTAGAATCTTTTCCACCTATGAAACGAACTGCTGACGAAACCAATCTTTAAATATTGCTCCATTCATCTTTACTTTTGACTGATTCCGTTACCAAACAGGAAGATCATAATTTGTAGAGACATTAGGTATTTTTTTTAAAGCAGGAGAAATAAAAAATGAGCAACGCCCTCGCCGGGGCTCGAACCACGGCTTCTCGAAATACACGTCGAGTGTGCTGGCTATTAAACCACGAAGGCGTACTAAGACGGCGGGAGAAATACCTTATAAGTTGATTTCGGTTTCATTAGTTCACGTTTTTACGTTTTTAAACTCCCGGGGACTTTTGGTTTGCCTATAAGCGCTAGATTGAGCTTATGGCTGCCTGTTGCATTGCTGCATACTAAGACTATGACTCTCCCCTTGCTTTTTTTTGTAGATAGGTGCCGAATTTTCTTTGGATGCCAGCGTTTTCGAAGGTAACATTCGAAAATTCAAACCGGTCTCATCACAGTTATAAATTTGATCTCATGATATGCTTCACTCTTCAATTAGTTTGTGGAAATTATCATTCAATTTTGCAGCATTTTTTAAATTAGCGGATACCTTTTTCCCTCAAACATTTTACTGCCTGATGGCGCACCGCTTTTTTCATCTATCGAGCCAGACAGCAATAGCAATAAATCCAGTCTCTCCTTTTTGAAATTCATCATAAAATTTTAGGGTTTTTCTTGTAAAATTGGGCCTGAAATAGGTGTTCCGTGTTCCCTTTGCTTCCTGAACCACAAGTAATACTCCTTGCTCACTTTTCGTATTCACCATTTTTTTCTTTCACACTTTTTCTTTCTTTTAAGCTATTCATACATGCTCTTTTCACACACCAAGTCTTGATTTCGGACCTCTTTTTTTCCACCCTATCAAAGTAGTCCGTCCAAAACTTAAATCCATGCCATTTTTGTTTATACTTTCCCCTTTATCCAGTTTCTTTAAGGCATCTAGTTTCATTTCTATTGTCACGTTAGCTTGTTTTTCTTTCTTTTCGAACGACATTTTCACTTCATAGAATATTAAAAGTTTCCACAAATATGTTAACACTCATACGCCTAGATGTTGACTGAGGAACCATACCCTCAATGAACTGGTGTGAGTTTAGTTTGCTGTAAGATGCAGTCACAAAACTTCAAACAAGTCTCCTAACGTTTCGCAAAAATAGAAAAGAATGTGAGCCAGCGACCAGCTGCTACCTAAACCTAAGTTTCTTCATATCCTCCAAAGAAGCAAACAGTGTTGCCAAGTATTACAACATATTTTGAAATTTGTTCCGAGGATTAATTGCACAATGCGCAAACGGTAAAAATTATAGAAAAAGAATACTCAAAGCTTTGAACAGAACAGGAAAGGCATACGCATAAATAATAATTATGTGTACTGTATATAGTATTTGCTCTATTTGGCTAGAGATATCTGAAAAAATGTTCCTAAAACGTTATCGAGTTACACGAAATTTCTAGATATCAGGAGTCCAGTTTGCGTGACTCTACTGTAAAATGTAAATCTATTGTTCCGGAGAATAAATCAGTTATTCCAAAATTTATTTCCTTTGTAACAACTTTGAGGCTTGGGACTTAAATTAAATCTATTTGTTGCATATATTAAAGTTTTAATGATATTTGAAATGTGTTTTAAATGTTAATTTAACGTTTTCTATAATGATAAGTTACGTTTGTTTCACCAACATTCAGCCAATACCTCCTCATCAATCATACATACTGTAAAACTATTCACTTAATGATAGATATCTGTATCACCGCCTTATTGCTTTGCAATTATCTATTCATTACTGGCTGCATAAAGCTAACCAAAATTGAGTAAAAATTCAAAATTATTAATATATAATTTTTAACAACTGTAATTCGCATCACAACTAAAATTCGAATACGATTGCCCTACATGGTAACTGATAATTACCAGTAGAATAAACTCTGGTAAAAGTATTTTCAAATATGAGTACCTACTAAATATTTGTTACTGAAATGTACCTCAGATTAAAATCAACAGTAACCTAACTACTTTTTAAATATACCTTCCTCCACAAAATAAGGCCGAATGGTCGTTATATGAAAAATGATATTTAAACTCACAGCAATCAGCTAAATAAGCCACTAATTTTTAGCCATTCCTTTTATACTTTACTTGCCAATCTTTCATTGCAAACATTTTTTCATAGTGTTCTTGAATGAGTTTTTGTGAATATGAAATAAGAATCCCCATAAGATAATCAGATTAATAAATAACAAAACAGAAAATCTGAAAGGTTTCAGATTTTAAATTATGCCCAAAGGTGCGTTTTTAACATTTTGTGTGTTTTCTTTAGTTATTAAATATCCTGCTCTTCGCACTTAAACCATAAAATTCACTTAAAGAACAATATCGCAAAATATTTTTAAACTAGGCATATCTTTAGAATTACTATACACAGCCTCACGAGCTGGAGATAAAAATGTTTTTTTTTCTGTACGACGTTGCTATTGCTCGCTTTGAAATTCTTAAGTTTATTAATCAAAAATTCATCAAAGTTTTACAAAATGTGAAATCTATAATAAAACAAATACCAAATTTCAAATCTGGACTTCCAGATGTCCATATTCGCAGCAGGATTACGTCATTCAAAATTCGATGGCTCTAGATACCGTCGTTTTATCACAATACGAAAAACATACATACATTTATGCACATTCTTCATTACGCTTTTTCGGTGCCACCGGAGGAAAACTTGAAAACTGAGTTTAGCCAGTTTCTTCACAAATTCCCATATACTCTACCTTTTACTTGTCTGAGTTTAATATGTCAGATCAATATTAAATTATGCGATGCTAATAACAATGAACTCACGACATTGTACTACATTATTACTTAGGGAAATACCATTTAAGGAATTTGATTAAAAACGCAACATTTTCTGACTAGCAAATTATTACTGAATATTGAAAATAGAAGTTCAGCTATCTCAATATGAATTTTAAACTTTGAATTTCGTAATAAAGACGAGTACTCAGGACAGTGACGTAATTCTTAAACCTAATGGCGAGCATTGAAATGTCGAAAAAAGTAAATTTCTTCGTCAACTTCAGTCTTCATGACAGCCATGATTACAAGAACATAACAATATTACATATATTTGCTGTCCAGACAGGATTGTGGTTCGTGACACTGTTCAAAGTACCGAAAGACCCGGGTTCGAATACTGCAGAAGGCATGGATGTTTCTTAAATGCGTGATGTATGCACCGCAAGTGGGCGCTCAAAATACACGGCAAGTCAAAATTTTATCCAAATGTTACAGCTGTGGAAGAGGGAAGGGTGTCCCTCAAAGAGCATTCTAGGGTATTTTCATTCGGAAATGCATCTGGGATGGAAATGTAGCAGTTACCAAAGCCATCCGATATCTAATATACTTACTCTGTGCACAGGTGCCAGTCTTGTTTCATCCTGTATATGTATACTCAATTTATTCAGCATTTCAGCAGCAATAACAGATTATTATTAAAAAAAACATGGAATTAAGAACGGTCGGAATCAAAGTGCATAGCTGCTATCGAATCAATGACAAATTGAAAAAAAAACATAAGCAATAATGCGTTTGTATATTCCGTTTTGCACATGACTTAAGGATTGTTAGAACTGAGGACTGGGTAGAGGAATGCAGGAAGTTTTACAGAAATATGTCTTAACCACCAAACACAGAATTTACGTTAGTGTAGTTATTTAAAACTTTTTACATTCCTTTCGGCTCTGAGCTGTTAGAGAACTTTATCTGTCGTACGCTGGATATTAAACTGTATATTGATGCATTTTCTCAGCATTCGAATCTCTATACTTTGCAGTTCAATGCTTTGAATTGCTAATATTTAACGCATAGCATATTTCAGGTAGCAGATTCCTACAAATACGTGTCGACGCAACTGCATAACTGTAATACACTCATAATATGTACTGAAATTTTGTGATTATCTGCCAGTTCCTTTAAAAAATCATAGAGGGAAAATAATGGCCTTTTTCAGGAAGTTCTTCGCCTACGATCTTTTTCGAGCTTTCTGAGTATCATCCTCATATTATAATTAATTCAATTTTGTGCTAGTGGAGAGGGTACTATCTCAACTCTCTTGGTGCAGTCTGGCGATTTTTTATGGATGAAAATGTAAAAGCTACTTAAACATGTGCAAGATGGTGATTTTCGCGCCTCCTTTTCTAGAAAGATTCCCAAACTACCCATATTTATAATAAATTTGGTAAACAATATCAATATCAGAAAAAAACATTCTTCAGCAATTTAAAATACTAATTTTAATTATTAAATAAGGATTATATCATGCATTAAAAAATAAAACACTTACATTCTTCTTCGAATCTTTCTGTATTTCTTTCTTTTTTCGTTTTTCTTCTTCCGAAGTACACAGCGCTCTGTTTTCACTTAAAATAATCAGAGAATTGCGGAGTTTCGACTTCGCGCTATCTTCGGAAACAGTGACTATCTAGAAAACGCATTTCCTCGTTGCACCCTTTAGAAAATTTCAGCAAAATTCTGTATTACTGCCGAAATTTTACCATAGTTTCTTCCACTGCTGGTGAATTCCACAAGCTCATATTTTAAAACTAAGTTTAAGACAAAAAATATCACAAATTGTTTATAAAAACCATTGGAACTTGGAATACAACCAAACAGAACGCATACGAAAATGACAGCGTTGTTTGACTGTGACAATTGTTATAAGCATAGTTGCCGGAAGAATGGTTATGCGCATGATTGCCAGAGTTTGGAACTTTCTGAAAATTTGGCTAATTCTACTAAGACGGTTGCGAAAGTACGTAAGTACATACTAATGATATGAAAAAATACTATTTGTGTAGGAAGGACAGATATTTTGACTAATTTTACACCTTTCGATTACATGTCGCTTCAAGGACTTATCAAACAGTTATCACGACACAGTTCATTACTTCAGCAGAAGTGTTTTCTAAGCAGTATATCCTAACATCCTATTCGAAAAGCACTTCATTCGGCACACGTTAATTTGGCTGTTGGAAAACATTAGCGTACTCTTTCTATAGAAATATATATAAAATGACCTACTCCAGGACAGAGATGCGCAGTTGTAAACAAAATTAAAGCATATTTCAAGCAATCGGTGCAATGTCGCACTTTCGGAAAATGGAGGTTTAGCAAACACTCTTGGGTTTCTATGATGAGAACAAACTCCCTAGTTATTCTGTAAAACTTTTGCCAAATTTCTCACCCACCAACTCCTCGATTTACTGCTTTCTAAGTTCGAAGCTTATGTGAAGTCCAAGGCAATCAACACGATGCACTACGTTTTCATGATGGACTCCAAAAGGGGTATTCTGGCAGTGTTTCTATCCGGAATATCCGGAATGGAGCAAGTGTGAGTTCTCTAAGTGGTGTTATTTTGAACACGATGTTTTTACATTTTACAGAGAACCGCCCTTAAACTATTTTCGGCAAATTTTATAAACAAACGAGTATGTTCCATCGTGGTAAAAATATTGCCTAATAGAAGTATTGCATCAATTTACGGGCATGCAACATCCATGGTGCACCTACCACAGTTGGAGTAGTAATGCATGTGCGCTACCAGGCGCAAAAAATGTGTGCAAAATTGAGATGAGAAAGTAAGGTATTTTCTCCTTCCTCATCGCGTGCCTTCGTTGTGTAATTAAAAACACATCCGACTAGCAGTCGCAAAGTCCACAGTTCGAATTCCGGCTAGGGAATAGCTCTTTCTTCGTGTTTCCTTCTTTTAAATAAACTAAAATACTCTGCAAAATTATTGCCGTTTACTGCTTGGTGATAGAGGACGTCAGGCAGTTCAAATAATGTACAAAAATTGATGACTGCTAACCATTGATTCTGTGACTGGAAATACTAAAATTGCGCTCCTTGTGATAGAGATATTTCTAAGATCATGACAGAATGATTGTCCACATCATCGTAACATTTAAATGCAATTCAGGAAAAACGTTCTTAATGCAAGAGATAGACATGCAAAACGTTTGGCATTTTTAAGCCAAAAGTGAGCTGTTTCTTCAAACTCAAACGCCACTTAGTATTTCGTTCATGAGAAACATATTACAACTCAAGCAATAAAGTATTTTTACCACCGCAAAATTTTGAAATCGCAGGAGTAATCCCATGAGTAAATCCCATGAGTTGTTTTAGAATCGATTCTCAGGCAGATCTTCTCTTGTTCGGAATAGAAGTGAATAACTTTCCAGAATTGACAGACTTCTGTCGAATGATGTAAGTTATTTAAATAGCCAATAACTTAGTATAAAATTGAGTATCTGCTTTCTTATCTGTAATCTGAGTTTCCAGAATTGACAGACTTCTGTCGAATGATGTAAGTTATTTAAATAGCCAATAACTTAGTAAAAAATTGAGTATCTGCTTTCTTATCTGTAATCTGAGTTTACGTAAAAAATAATAAATGTTCACTTCTATATACATTCAGTTATCTAAGCTACGTAACATACTTCTTCTATGTCGGCATGAACAGAAGTTTGCAAACATTATTTTCAGTTATTCTGAGAACTCACTTTCTGCTGGTTCTACGGTTCTCAAGCATGTACAGTATCTACTAATCCTTAGATGCATGCTTAGATGCAGATGTCAAACACCTACAGATGCTTATTGAGAACCCGTAGAACTCACAGTCAATAATCACCTTATAATATTCCAGAGCACCTTTCAGGATAGAATGCTCTTAAATTAATGAAAAGTTTTGCATGTTTTTCGGGGCATTTTCTGTGCATGAACACAAATGTAAACCATTACTAAGATTTGAAAGAAAGCACGACTTCTGTGCCGAAGTTTTCTGTTCGAAAGCAATACTGAAAACGCTGTCCATGTGTCAGGGCATTTACTGTCTACTTTAGATTCGTAGGTTCTTTCTTCACATCTTTTTCAGATTGTCATTTAAAATGTATTAATTATGTAAGACAAAATGAATATTTCTAAGTTGAATATATTTCAATAACAAAATTTTGAATTTGTAAAACTTTTATTGCAATAATATAGAATTCTGGAAAGAGAGATTTTATTAGTCTAACACACGTTTCATTATTTTTAAACTGTCTTTTTTCTCTCATTTATTATTTTTAAGTCACAGGCTCTTCTTGTTTCGAAAGAATTAAGACTTTTCTCCTTATTCGTAGTACATACAATAATCATGATTCATAATATTCAGAAAACACGTATCAAACTCAAAATAACATGCATATCTTTTAGGAGCTCAACCTTTCTTCTGTACGTCTGAACGTTTCTGTTTGACATCAAGAATTTTGAAAACTTTTATTATTCAACTTTTCTTCCCTCTTCATGTTAACATTAAATGAAAACTCTCTCTTTTCATTGAAATGAATAAATGTAGGAAAAAAGTCATTAATTAAAAAATAATAATATGAATTCCTTTTTGTTTATTTAAAGAACATTTTTTCAGTAAAAGAGAATTGCTAGACCATGAATTATGAAAAAGAAGAAAATAACTATGTATTTCAGAATCAAAATATCTATAAACGGAATAACAAACGAAATCCAAAACAAAATTCTCGGTCCATTAATTGCATCTTAGTTTTGCTGTAATAAAATACATTAACTCTGTTCAAAAGCTCAAGCCAATAGACAGCTTAACGCTTAAAACTGCTTCAACTCCCGAAACTTTCCAAAAAATCAAAAAATGCTAGGAATATCATAATTTTCTCCGAAGTTTACCAGGGCATATCGACTTCGTTATTCACGTTCTCTTAACATTTAACGTTCACGAAACTTTATGCAGGAAGTGAGAATTGTTCCTTAGCTACCGCATTTAGTTCAGTATAAAAATCAATGAAGAAAGGGGAGTCTTTCTTTCAATCTGTACCAAACTTATTGGAAAAATTTTCTTCTTATAACAGCTGAACTAAACTTGACTTTCGAAAGCAGTGAATCTAACTTTTCCTTGTACTCTCTTAGTGTTCATAACGGTTCATTTAGCGGCATAATCTGCACTTAGCTCTTCAATATGTCTGATGTACGGCCTCTTTTATCCCTTTTGACGTCACATAAGTTATTTTTTGTAATTTATTTATTTCCATTTCTCATGTCTCTGATTTAGTCTGAGAGTGTACATTAAGAGAGTTAAAACTATGGAACTCGATAGAACGTATCGGTATAAAACTTATTCCAAAATATTAAAGAAAGATCGAATTGGAATATATGCATCCATTTTTCATTTCATATCAATTCCAAACTCAAATTTTATTTTTTTATAATTATTTTTTGCTTTTATAAAATGATTTATGATAAAGTGTTCGCTCAGTATTTAGTAAGCTAGAAGCATTCGAATATTATTTTTTAAATTTTGTATAGGATGGTAGTAAAGGTACATTAATTTGATACCTCCGCTAATTACTGGGTTAATAGAACATAATAATTAAAGTAAAAGTTAATATTATATTCGCTAGATAACTGCGCCTATAAGTTTTCGCTCAGACCCATCCCTGACGCAAGTAAACACAGCTAGCACATACTAAAGTAGCTAGCACATACTAAAGTCAATTTAGTAGCTAGTCGAAATTAGTGAAGGGTAATTTTGCGTTACGTACCTAGCGGCCATTTTGACACTTGTGAAAGAGAAGCCAAATTAAATTCTCTAGCCAAACACATGCTGAGACTTAATGATCCAGCCATCTGGGGACCAAAGTATTTTTATGTTCCTGTTTAATTTAACACATTTAATTGTGCGTTTACAATTAAAACCCAACAAAATGCGTGGCAGGAACATACGGGGCATAACGGAAAAGTACCTAGTAACGGAACGGTCAATCGGAACGGTCTCTCCTAGCTTCAAGAACTCTATTTTTTAATGTTTTTGCGTTATATTGTCGCGGATATTTTTTTTATTCCGATTATTTTGCATTCATCTGCTTCAGTCAATTGCTGTGGTATTTTTTACTCCATGTATCAAAGCCTTTTCACAGTGACTTTGCCTTTTATTAATTTCAGAGAGCTACTTTTAGGAGCCTAATTTATTCTTGGAGATCATTAATATACTTCTCAATCGTGTTATTAGTAACTATCATGTCATCTGCCTAGTACAGGTTTCAAGTTATAACCATCATCATTTAGAATGTAGCTGGAGCAATACATATCTCAAACGAGAGTCTTAGAAATGCCTACACGCCCGATATGGTTATAAGGTATTTCTCCCGCCTTATTAGCATGCCTTCGTGGCGTAATGGTCAGCACGATCAACCTGAATCTCAATCGGCCCAGTAGAACAGAAAATATAGAACCGTCCCATTTTTTTCGCAGTGTACATTGCAATGAAGCAATAGCTTTAACGCAAGTAGGAGTAATTAGGCGCCGCATAGAAGAATGTCCGAATGCTGCTTTTGACATACTTCTAACAACCTTTTCTTCTTTCTGTTGAGTCTCACATAACCTGTTTTAACCTGTTGAGTCTCACATACTACGCCACCACATATTTAAACAAACAAACAGTCTTTCCTAGCAGCAACAATATTAACCTACATTATCATAAGGCCTGTCGGCTGCCCAAACGGCATATTAGAGCCTACTGTGGTACCAAATGGCCTGGCTTCGATTACCGGAGAAGGCACGGTCGTAAATTGTCTGCCTCTTCATAGAAAAGAAGAGTGGCTGCCTATTAGGTGCCTCCATAATAAGACGATCGCCGCTTCCGGCCTTAGTAGTGGCGAAAGCCTGAAAATGGCTAGCGACCGCCGACAAAAAAAGAAAGAAGCATTATCATAAGGTGCATTAGCATGGGTAGAAGACGTTATAATTGCTATTAAACCGCTTATTAAGAACAGTTTTATTTTAAAATAGTGGTATTCTTATTAATTTCTTCATGGACAGTATAAATCATAATAATTTGATAAACCCTTTTAAATATCATAAAAAACTTTTTGTAGTCCTTCAGCCTTCTCCAACTTCGTTTATTCTGAGAATTGCTCCTGGTCTTCATAGCGGAGAATTAAACAAACAAAGGATATGTGTTGCTGTTCGTGACTTGCCTATCTCTCCTTTTGTGAACCGAAAATGCTGTATTTTTTTGGACATTTACCTGATATCCGTAGTTGCACCATTTTTAATTTCTTCCACGGAACATTTTGGATTCTGTGAATTCTTTTCGAGAAGGCGGTTCGATATCATCTTCTACCACCACCCAAACGCAAAAATGGTTAGCAACTGCGGTACCGAAGCGCTAGAGTTCGAATCCTAGAGAAGGCATAGATGTAATTTGTGCTTTCCTTCATAGGAGGCAACCTATGAAAGGCCAACAGTGCTGGTGCCTAAATAATAAAGAAACAACTTCTTCCGACCTTAGTAGTAGCCTAAGCTTATAAACGGATAGAGCTCGCCATTGGTAAAATTAATATATCCTTCTACCAATGCAATATGACATCAGGCGTAGTTCGGTTAATGGTTAAATAATTAAATAACAAAGGTATTGTTAAAATAGGTGGATACTAAACAAAAATGAATGAGAAGCAGGAAGTGATTTAGTGTGTACGATTTTAATTTATTTTGAGATGAAAGTGCAGAAAAGAAAAGGAATGGAGGCGAATTTTCAGAAGAGAAACATGAAGAAAGAGCGATGAAAATGAGAACTTGAGGTAAAGGTATGACTACATTTTTTATTTTGAATAACAAAACTATCTGATTCTAACGGTAGCAGAAGATGTGCGTGTAGCTATAAAATGGAATCGGAAATGAAAGAAAGGAATGATTAAATGCAGCGCTTAGTGCAAACTGCTTAGGAAAAATACAAAGGATTATTCTCCTACAATTCCAGATGCTTTGTGTCTGTACATGATGGCCATATCCCGTCGATAACACGAGAAAGTGTAGGCATATTTAGCTTTCATTCCGGCTCCGACTACCTTTGTACCCGATTCTATCGTATGACGATTATTCTGTAAACTTTCCGAAATATCAAACCTTTATGCAATGAAGTGGCTTTGTATCAAGCAACGAAATGTAATGCGTACATCCACTTGTGCTTTTGAATGCTGCTATTTCGCGCGACGTATCATATAATTAACTTTCATATGATGTTAAACATACAGAACTGTGAAATGTGTACCAAAGTGGATCAAATCGGTCCTTGAATAATCAGCTGAAGACTGCCCTTATAAGTACACGTAATCATCTCTTATTACTCCAGTGTAAAGTGTAATGACTTGAAATTATTTGAGTGCCAACTTTGTATAATTATAAAAAAGAAATTTTCAAGTCATTTTTGCGTTGTATAAGCAGTAAGTGGTAAAATCAAGCAGCAGTTGAAAGCTGTTAATTAATACGCATCATTATCTTAAGGTATTTGATATCGTAGATTATAATGGCATGCTTTATCAGTTCGTATTAGGTAAGAATATTCATCTGAACCAATGCAATTGGTACAAGCATTATACAAGAGGTGGGAGACCAGAATTTTATCATTGTTCGCACAGATGTAGTCCGATCTCAGTAACTGTGAGGCTCAACCCCAATTTTGATTAAGATCCTAAAGGGAAGTTCCAAGGATTTCTCATCTCACTTTTCCTACCATCAAGCCACTTTACAGGACATTCGGCATGCCATTATTTGAAATATCCTCATGCCACACCGACAATAAATATTAATACCTTCTCTGGTTTTAAACTAGGGCACAACGACACAACAGCCAGCAGCTTCAATCACTGTACTAATCAGGGTGTCGATCATTGCCAAGAATAAATATTATAAGTATTTATTTTGAAATATATGAGTTTTGTATGTTTTGTCTGTCTACTGAATAAGATGCTTAAGTATCAGAGATCATATTCGGATCAAATAGAACTTGGCTTAGTAATGATTATGAATGTAACTGGTTCGTAATTAAGGAAACAAAAATTAAGTACCTTCTTGAGCCCAGTTCATTTTCTAATACAACGTTACCATTCTCTGTACAGATTATTACTTGTATGTAGAATGAACAGCTTTGTTTGGTAGTTGGTAAATCTCTAGTTAATAAGCGATTACTTCGATTGTTAAAATTTTAGAAAAGATTAGAATCGTTAAATAAAAAAGAATTAGAGAAAATGTACGAAAATTAAGGATTTTTCTACTTAATTAACTTCTATAATATTTGCCAGCAATCATTTTTCAGTGAGAAAATAAGAAAAGCATTTAATATGTCTATTTTGGACGTTTACTATGTACCGTATTCGGCCTTCAGTGTTCCATTAGTCGTAAGAATATAACTTCCACATATAAAAATATTATAAATGACACAAATGTTCATAATTTGACACTTTGCAGTTTTAATGTTTAAACATATAAACTTTATAAAAAAAACTTTATCTAAGTTTTCATACTTTCCTCCAGTCACTGTAGGTACATTTAGAAAAAATTTATACTTAATAAAAAATACAAAAAGTTTGTTTCCGGTGTGACACAAATTAACTCTTAAATTTAATTTCAAAATTTGGGATAATTGACGCCATTTGTTTTTGCATGTTTGAAGAGGTTGATGGATAAATTAAAATAATTCGAAGTGAATTTGCCTCTTTAAATGTCCTTGAATAATATTATTTTGCTATTACGGGGATTTATCTTCTTTAATTTATAATTTTGTTATAAACTGAGTTGAATGATGCTTCACACTAGTGATTTATAAGTTTTCAAATGCAAAAAAAAAATACTTAATTAATATCCTCTTGAAGTTTTATTACTTAGATTCGTGATTTAATAATCATATGGAAATTCATTTAAACAGAAACATATTTAATTTTTTATTTATACAATAAAGGTTACAAGATTACTATGCGACAATACCAAGGTCTGCCAGAGTTTCTTAGATCACAAAATATTTTAAGATTCCGAGGAATATGATCTCCTTTTTGGAAACATTTATACTAACCAATATTTTTGAAGACGACTTCACAGAAATGTGATTCTAAATTAATATCAGGAAATATTTTATGCATATTTTAGTTTTAATTTGTACAGCCTCCTTGCTCTTTTCGGAATCGTCCAGTTGTAGAAAGACTACGTAGAAAATTCTCGCAATGACTTGGAAGAACATAAACTGCAGAAAAACCTTTAAATAACCCTTTTGTTTGAACTAAACAAAACACACTCGGTCGGCGCTCATAATTTACCACCACTTATGGTTAAGTAACTCGAACAGAAAATAAAACTGTAAAATCACAATAAAGTAAGATGGGCTACACGACTGGGTCCTTAATTATCTAAACCGCTAAATCGTCTGCAGACAACAAAGCTGAACATAGAATATCAATATGATCTAAAGAGAGTGGCTAAGCACCAACTATTCAAAGCTACTTCAAACACGTGGCATCAATTCATATCTAACTCTACTACTCCTCTTAAAAACTGCTTAAATACTCATTCCAAACTCATTTAGAACTATTTCTGCAATTTTCCTATTTCTGCTTACTAATTAGATATTTTTCTGATGTGGAAGTACATGGCTTTGAACCATAGTCACTCGGTAATACATAATCATTGGTATTGGCAACTCACTTAGATTTGCATACTGCGTTGTAGAGACACTAGGTTTAACGAAGCAGAAGAGGTGAAAATATGCAACGCCTTCGCCGGGAATCGAACCACGGA